>JABSTQ010003820.1:0-26853 GCA_013358835.2 Ixodes persulcatus
GGTTTTGCCAGATTGTATTGGGAGACAATCTTTGTCCGAGATGATACTAAAAGGTCTTTAGGAGGTCGCTGCAGAAATATGGAGGAAGGATGCTTCACGTAAGCTGGACTAAACAACTGGCCCATGAAGCCATATTGCACTGCTGATGTGACGCATAATTCCCGGGAAATTTTCTTGCGGGATAGTTGCATTTTCTTGTGGCTGGTTGTCCAGTCCTGGACTACGAGCCACAACCACAACGACCAGCCAGAGTGGCAGTTCCGATAAGTTTTCCTTGGACACCGAAACAAGAAAGATGTTGTTTTGGTACTGTAAGCCAAGCAGTTCTACAACTTTGATTCAACCTGAACCCGAGGTGGAACGTGTATAGAGGGTATATTTGACGACTGCTGCAGCGTTCATTCTACATTCTGGCGCTCAGTTTCACTAAGAGTAAAGGATCAACAGTTTTTATCTAAGGCGTGCAACAAGATATGAGTTACAAAGCTCCAAATGAAACTGCCACGGAACATCAACTGAAAATTGAAGATAAAACAGAGATATTTTTGTGTCCGTTCTACACGGGCTATAGCCCGACACGTTGTCTACAGACAAGTCCGCGTCTGCACGCACCTGGTGTGGCCACTCTGAAAGCACAGAAACAAAAATTTTGGTAGGTGAACTTTCCGCAAAAACGGAGTGCCGGAAGGAGTGCAACCGCAGCCGTGTGTTTGTCTAAACACCTTCCCACTTATCTTCACCAAGCGGATAATGCCGAATAACTGTGCTATAGACGCTTGAGCGCATTCTTGCATTTCGCAGGAGAAAGCTGCTGTACGGACTCATCATGCATTCCACAGTTAACAAGACAAAATGGCATCGTGCAAAAAGGGATTATTAAAAAGTTTTAGATGTTCGTTTTCGGAGATATGATTACGTGTCCTAAAATTTGTTAGATTACATGAAAGGATCGCATCAGTGGCACCCCGAGATAAAATGGGAGAAAAGAGAAACATACTCGTGATGCACTTGTCTGGCTCTTATGGTTGGCAACGCCGAGAGCATCGCCTTAATTTTTGAGTCTTTGACTCTTTATAAAATTCTGTGCCGTTTTGCTGCTCGAACATAAATTAAAAATTAACATTACTAATTTCGGCCATAAAATACTGCGCTATTTTGTCGGAAACCGTAAGCTTTCTAACTTATGTTGACCGTTTCGTAGCTGTTCAAGAAAGAGACTGGAGGCAAGCCCCATCAGCTGATGACACAAATCATATGAATTTGACGTTTGTCTCAGAATGCGACGCAGGCCATGTTTTAGTTGTATTTGATTTGCGCTTCATAATGCAGCGCACATAATGATATGAGGCGCTGACTCGCATGCATGATGTGGGACAACGAACTAATTAGATTCGAGTTTATTGTGGGCGCTCATAAATCGCTCTTATACAACATTCGTAGTTTGTGTTATCATTTTGAATGAATATGGTTCGTGTATTTCATTTCTACAAATTTTTATAATTTCTTACTTCTCAGCTGCCAAAAAACGGTTATTATTATTTCACAAATGCCTAACACTCTAATGATCATAGTTGTTCAACTGACGAAAGAAATGTTTGGAAAACATTAATAAAACAAACACCTTTTTGAGTCGCGTACAAGGCGATTACATAGTTTTTATTTACGCTGTTTAAGTTGTTTTTAAACTAACAATTTACAAACATAAGAGTACCAATATTTTATTTTAATAAACCTAAAAGTTAGAAACCTTTGTGCTTAAATATACAGACATATTTATCTTACTGATACCGCTCAAATATAAGCCTTAATTGTGCACACTTTCGTGTCTGAGGAGATAAAGAGCAACAAAAAGGAAAAGTTTTACTTTGGACTTTATCCGTGTTGGCAAGGAAAAAAAAAGGAAATAAAACAATAGATAGAGAAATGAAAAGAAAACTAAAATATACCATCTCGAGCGAGGCACGCTTTGCACTGTTCGTAGACATCAGTCATCAAGTAAGAACGTGTGCGGAAGCTTTTACGCTCCTTTTTGTAAAAGGCACCAGTTTCTTGCCCCCTCCGGGACCTGCTAGCGCAATTCCACTGAAAATGTATCAAGGTTGTTGAAGGGGACTACGATTTTCTCATGGTCAGTGGTGTCAGCAGCTACAAGTGTTCTTCGTGTGTGAAACGCTTGGACTCGTCGGGAGCGAAGGTCAGTGACGCCCAGTGGTGTATCCAGGCGAGAAAATTATGGGGCTTCAGCCCTCCCCCCTCTCCCGAAATCCAGCCGACGCATAATATACACATAAACTTTGACCCCCTCTTTATGTATATTCCAGCCATTTCAGCCTCCCCCTCCCCCCCCCCTCCCCCCTCCGCGAAAAAAACAAAAAAGAACATTTTATGTTACGGTATTGGGGACTCCCACTCGCCCATTTCGAACCAAAACATTGTTACGCTCGCCAGCACTAACCGTCTGATATAGAAGCCGATCTTCAGAAGCTTGTCACTCTACCTGGTAAGAAAATCGACGATATGGCGAAAGATGTGAAGACGCTCAAGTTTGACAATGTGTCAGTGCGTCTGCAGCTTTCGCGAAACACGGAAGTGTCACAAAGGGGTGTGCAGACTGTTGGAAATGGAAGCAACGTCACCCAGACCAGCGAGTAGCTTCGGAGTTCCCCTGAGTAACCCGAGCTAGTGCCCCGAAAACGCCCGAGATGGTGGCGTCGGTAAACGAGCAGGTGAATTTCTCCTGCAAGGTTCGAGTTCAATAACTGCTGTTCAGCTAGACCCAAAAGGGGCTGATGTGAACGCTGAAGGATTTAAAATATTCGAAAGAAAAAAAAAAGAACCAAGCCTGCCGAGGGAAAGAACAGCGTGAGCAAGCTGGTCTCCGTGTCACGCCAGCCAAGGCGCCTAGCGCGTTTCATCTTCCGGCTGGATCCATATACGACGGCATCGGACAGATGTCATTGCAGGTGTCCTGAAAGGCAAGTCAGTGATGTGAACCAAACGTGTGACTAAACATAATAGTTATTATGCGTCCTTTCATATGTCGGTCGAGAACTAAGACTTCGAAGATATTAACACGCCTTGCGTTTGACCCACCGGGTTCCTTTTTCCCCCATTTTTTGGCATTCTGATAGTAACTTCGAGTGCATTGGATGATTTACACCTTTAATCAGGCGCTATGGAGTGCACACTTTATTATGAGACCATTCGAGGCCTTAGGTCGAAATGATCTGAGTGTATGTCGAAAGTGGCTGCCAATTCATACACTGTTGTTTGCCTTACCAAGACGTGGCTAGAGGACAGTATCTCGAGCTCTCAATATTTCCTCCCGTGTTAAGGCCCGTTCACACTCTTGCGGGTGCCTTAGAACCTCTTATTATCTCTTACAACAAGAGGACACACTGGCGCCATCTATTGGGTACAAGTGTAAACTTGGTGGTCCGGCGTGTTTTCTATTTCTCTCGCGCATTATCCTTTCTTTCTTGGCTCGAAAAACTTTTGTCAACGTTATAAACGAGCCTTTCTTATAGGTATTACGCACATTTGACCTCGGGAACCCCGCAAAACCTTCGCTCTAGTGAAACGCAGTTCCAGGGTCACCGCATAGATGGCGCCAGAATGCCAGTGTGTTCCCTCGTCCTAAAAAGGTTTAAGACGTTTTAACAGATCTTGTCTCTCTCGGTCGTACTCGGTTGCAAGAGTGTGAACGGGCCTTTACTCAGTACTCAGAAAGACTGTGATTATACCAGCACGAGACAGAGAGACGAAGGCGGTGTTTTAACGGCCGTGGACGCTTCCCTGTGTGCATAGAGAAATTATGGCCTTGAGTCGTACCCGGAATGTGTAGGGATCGAGGTTACGTCCTGCAACGGGCTTACTTATTTAATTGGAAATTACTATTTACCACCACGCTCTGACTCAATGTTTTTGACGTCATTTAACAAGAAAATGAAACAAAATCTGGGCGTAACGAGGTTTCGTTTGCAAATATATGTGGAATTTACCTGCCAGGCATTGAATGGCTGGGAGGTTATAACTCGTTTGCTAGCGAATTCAGCAGCCTGAACGTAGCCAGTCTTTTGAATATTATCTATATTAATGGGTCTGAACAACGCAGCACCATCCAGAACTCGAACTCGCATTAGTATCTTCGCCAATCTGTTGGTTTTTGTAATCGCCGAAAAATTACCACGCGTTGATAATTTCCATCTACCATGTGGTGTTTTATTTTTTTTTATGCGTCAACAGAATTTTTGCAGCCATGAATACTTATTCTACAGTAGTGGCGATTATATTAAATGTAAAATACCTTCAGTGCTATGATACGGAGCCGATCTTGAATGACGAGTGCGTTGATTCAGCTGTTGATGTTCTTTTCAAAAGTTGTCTCTAGCGCAATCGATAGCTATGCGGTTAAGCGTTTTTCTTCACCTAACAAATACGCTTGGTGGTTTTTGAAGGAGCTGAGGTACTGCTTGCGATGCAAACTTCACTTACACCGACTCCTAAAAAATTAAAAATTTGGGCTAGTCACGCTGTACTGTAAATTTAGTCAACGTCGTGCTTCGGTGAAGTAACCATTGAGACGAGTTGAAGGACTGCATTAGACAAGGCTTCAGTCCGATGTGGGTGTCACAAAAGAAAATTTATACGGTCTTTTTTACCACAAAAATAAACTAGGCATCACCGAACGCTCATTCTCCGCGCAAAGGTAGAGCTAGAGGTCACAACCAGATCTGCCAAAGTTTCAGCCCGATCTGATAACTTAATCAAAAGTTATAAGTGATTTTCTGAAAATTTCAACGGGAAGATGGAGCCCATTTTTGTCTGTTTTCGGTTTCTGGTGCCATAGAGCCCCATGTGTTCGAAAACTTCGTCGGCCGCCATTTTCCCATTGAAATTTTCAGAAAATCACTTATAACTTTTGATTAATTTATCGGATCGGGCTGAAATTTTGGCATCTGGTTGCGACCTCTAGCGCTACCTTTGGGCGGAGAATGAGCGTTCGGCGATGCCTAGTTTATTTTTGTGGTAAAAAAGACCGTGTAAATTTTCTTTTGTGACACCCTGTATATATATATATAACAGGCTCCAAAACTCTTCGAATTATGCATAGTCAAACAAGATACGGGCTGGTAGTGGTGTCCTAACACGGAATGGCTCTTCTACAAGTGATTCAAGTGAAATTGCCAACATATTTGCAGAACATTTTAAATCGTGTTTTTTGTCTGTAGAAGTTCATAACGAGTGTAGACCGAACAAGTGTAGACCGAACTCGCTTCCCGCCGGCCAACGTTCGTCGGCGGCAAGACGCGGAAGCATGACCCAAGTTGCGGTTTCAACACAACACTAACTGAGGGAGCCGTGTGGCCCCCTGTTTAATATAGAGCGCACATCGTCACACTAGGCCACCAGGGGCCTTGTGGCGCTACAGGCTAGCCGGGAATATAACAGTCCTCCCCTCTAAGGTACAAAGACAAGCAACAGCTAAGGGGAATACCGCTGCACGGCCCTGCTAGTCCTTGTGCTACGTCGCAGCTGGGGTGAACCGATGCTTGTAGGCTGCGGAGTTACCCCAGTGCTTGAGACACTGTCGCTTGCAACCACGCTTGTTTCGCCTGGCTCGAACAGAGCGCCAGGAGCACTAGCAGATTGACTCTTATTTAACACTTGTGGTTCCAGCTGAACTGCAGCACCAGCAGGTTGACACGTCTCTGCCTCGGCCGTAGCTGCTGTAGTAGGGGAGTCGGTCGGTCTGGAACGCAGGTGATCACCGTGCCGATGCCACAGTGTGCCATCTTCAAGGCAGACTTGTGCTGACGATTGACTTGTGGCGCCGACGACTCGAGCAGGCACCCAGGGCATACCCTGGCGGAAGTTCCTGGCGAACACGTTCTCCTCAGGGTTCAGCGGTGGCCCCCGTCGGCAGCCTTTATCGGTATACAGTTTCTGTTTTAACTGCTTGAGCAGCACTGATGACTGGAGGCTGGGACGCAGGACATCCAACGGCGTCTTGAACATCCTTCCCGTCAACAACTCGCATGGTGCTCTGCCCGTGACCTCGTGCGGAGTAGTCCTGTAATGAAACAGGAATCTGGAAATCCGAGTCTGGAAGTCCCCAGAGCCACTTTTCTTGAGTTTGTTCTTAACGGTTTGTACAACACGCTCCGCTGCCCCGTTGGAAGCTGGATGATATGGTGGCACGAGCATGCGGCGTATCCCGTTGCATGTTAGAAAGTCCAAGTACTGTTCACTTGCAAATGCAGGCCCATTGTCTGAAACAATCAGATCTGGTAGACCGTGCTGAGCGAAGGCCATTCGCAGGGCTGTTATGGTAGCCTCTGCAGAAGTTGACGAGACAGGAAACACTTCGACCCATTTTGAAAAAGCATCCACAATGACCAAAAAAGTATGCCCCATAAATGGCCCTCCAAAATCAATGTGAAGCCTGGACCAAGGCTTCTGGGGGAATGGCCAGGGCGTCTGTTGAACTGGTTGTGGAGCCCGCTGATGAGCTTGGCAAATCGAGCAGCTCTTCACATGGTGGGTTATGTCGTTATCGATACCCGGCCACCAGACGTGACTTCTGGCAATCATTTTGCTCTTCTCGATGCCGGGGTGGCTGGAATGAAGCAGATCCAGGACTCGCGCCTGCAGCACTTTTGGGATCACCACGCGTGCTCCCCAGAGCAAACAACCCTCATGCAGGCTAAGCTCTGAACTCCTTGCACAAAAAGGGCTTGTTTCTGATGCTAGTGCAACGTTCTCCCCTCTGAGAACAGCGAGAACGACATGTCCCAGAACAGTGTCATTCTTTGTGGCTTGAGCCACAACGGCGGGTGAAAGAAGATTCGGATAGGCGTGCTGTAGCATGAAGATGTCAGCCGGCACATTCTCTTCAACGTTGCTCCCAGGTAATGGAAGTCTACCGAGTGCGTCAGCATGACCTAAATTCCTTCCTGGTTTGTAGGTCAGCTGGTACTTGTACGCTGAAAGCTTGAGAGCCCACCTGACAAGACGAGGTGACGCGTGGACAGGAACTGGCTTGTCAGCACTCAGCAATCCCAGCAGCGGCTTGTGGTCTGTGAAAGCTTGAAAAGGGGTTCCCCACAAGTACTGGTGGAACCGTTCCACCCCGTAGACCAAGCCTAATGCCTCTTTGTCAAGTTGACTGTAGTTTTGTTCTGCTCGGGACAAACTCCTTGATGCAAAAGCAATGGGTCGCTCTCGGCCATCGGCTTCACGGTGCGCCAGAACTGCACCGATCCCGTATGGTGATGCATCACAAGTTAGACATACCGGCTTTTCTGGATTGAAATGAGCTAGAACCGGAGCGGACGTCATCAAGTGCTTGCTTGTGGTAAAAGCCACTTCTTGGTCTTTTCCCCACTCCCACTTCTTCCCGTCAGTGAGAAGCAAATGCAGTGGCCGCAGGCGTTCAGACAGGTTAGGAAGGAAACGTCTGTAGAAATTAATCATTCCTAGGAAGCTCTGAAGCTGCTTGACGTCGCGAGGAGCAGGAGCATGAAGTATGGCCGCGACTTTGCCCAGGCCTGGAGACAACCCTTCCTGGTTGATAATGTGCCCAAGGTATTCAACCTGCGGCACAAAAAAATGACACTTGTCGAACTTCAACTTCAGCCCGACATCACGCAGGCGCGTGAGAACGGAACGAAGATTGTGCAGATGATCCGAGTCAGTCGCGCCGGTGACCAGGATGTCATCAAAATACACAGCGACGTGTGGCAGCCCTCGGAACAAGTTTTCCATCTCCCGTTGGAAGATAGCTGGAGCAGACGACACTCCGAAAGGAAGGCGGGTGTACTGGAACAACCCCATGTGTGTTGAAATGGTGACATAACTCCTCGAGTCCTGCTCAAGAATCACTTGCTGGTAAGCATCCCTCAGATCCAACTTGGTGAACTTCTTACCCCCAGACAGCATGGCCCACAGGTCTTCGATTCTGGGAATCGGGTACTTTTCCAGGGTGGCCACCGGATTCACGGTTACCTTGAAATCGCCACAAATCCTCACACGTCCATCCTTCTTGGCAACAGGAACAATGGGGGCAGCCCAGGCTGATGTCTTGACTGGTACAATGATGCCCTCCCTTTCTAGACGTTGAAGCTCCTGTGCAACTCCATCTTTGAGTGCGAAAGGTAGTGGACGTGGCTTAAAAAACTTCGGTGGAGCATTTCCCGGAACATGAATACTGGCTTTGAGCCCCTTGAACGTACCCAGCCGTTCCTCGAACACAGCAGAAAACTCTTGAACTAGAGTTCTGACGTCAGAGAGAGAATGAACAGTTACCTCCACATCAGAGAAGTTGAGGCCCAGCTCCCGAATCCAGTTGCGTCCAAGTAGTGTAGGCGACCCATCTCCGGTGACGAACAATGGCAGCACGGCCTTCTTGTCGTGGAACTGCACGCTGACGTCGACTCTGCCTTGAACTTGGGTCAGTTCACCGGAATAGCTTCGCAGCAGCACGCCGGATGGCATGACTCGTATCGCAGGCACCAGCGCCTGCAGACGTTTCTTGGCGATGACAGAGACGCTTGCGCCCGTGTCCACCTCCATGCAGAGTGGCTTGCCGCACACGTAGACGGTGACGGTGAACGGCGGTGACGGCGCGCCGCTGTCAACTTGCCACATGTCGAAAACCTCGGACGATGCGCTGTCGTCCTCAGCGTTGTCATGGACGATATTCACTGGATGCGTCTCCGTTGCTGGGGACGGGCACGCTTGCCCCAGAAAGCGTTGCCTGGTAGAACCTTTCCTGGATGACTGGGCGTCCCTCTGCTTCGAATTGCACACTTTCGATAGATGTCCTCGCTTTCGGCAGTAGTTGCACGTAGTCTTAACGTGCTTGCAGCCGGACGCGAGGTGTCCGTCTCCGCAGCGGTAGCAGGTGACGCCCCCCGTAGGTGCCGTGACTCGATGCGTTGCGAACGCGGTGCTGCCGGAGCTGGTCTGGCAAATCTCCCCGGCGTCCCTCTTCGCCGCTTCCATGGCCACAGCAGTCTGCACAGCGTCCTCGAACGTCAATTCTGGCCGTTCCAAAAGTCTGGTCTGGATTGCAGTGCTGTTAATCCCGCAGACGACACGGTCCCTCAGCATGTTTTCAAGCTCAGCTCCGAAGCTGCAGTGCTCGGACAAGTTTTTCAACGCTGCGACGTAGTTGCTCACAGACTCCCCGTCGGCGCGAGCACGCGAGTTGAAACGGAAGCGCTGGACGACGGCGGAAGGCTTCGGGCAGTAATGGTTGCCGAGGACGGAAAGAACCTCATCCAGAGACTTATCTTGAGGCTTGGCAGGCTTGACCAGGTCCCGAAGAAGAGCGTACGTCTTCGCACCGCAGCAACTGAAGAAGATGGCTTGCCTCTTGGCCGCGACGACATCGTTCGCCGAAAAGAAAGCTTCTAGACGCTCGACGTAGGACGGCCAGTCCTCTCCTCCCCCTTCAAAAGGTTCAATTCTGCCGAAGGTTGGCATGACGAGCAGAACTAGCCCGAGCAGAATGACTCGGGAACTTATCATCCGTACGGAACCGTGACGAACTTTGTACGAAGAACAAAACTTTTCCCTCGTCGCCACTATTACAAGTGTAGACCGAACTCGCTTCCCGCCGGCCAACGTTCGTCGGCGGCAAGACGCGGAAGCATGACCCAAGTTGCGGTTTCAACACAACACTAACTGAGGGAGCCGTGTGGCCCCCTGTTTAATATAGAGCGCACATCGTCACACTAGGCCACCAGGGGCCTTGTGGCGCTACAGGCTAGCCGGGAATATAACACTCAACGTGCTTAGGAACATCCGACTTTTTATCCTTCATCCCCATTGACGAAGTTGAAATGAAGGAAAGCATTCGTAGTATGAAATCTAAGCTTTCTTTTAGTGGCGATGAGATTTCCTGTTATTTTTTTATTAAAAAGGGTGTGCTGAACTTTTCTCTCCTTTCTTGTTACATGTTTTTACTATACATACAGAAATATTTCCATCTGTCTCGAAATGCTCTGCAGTCATTCAGATTGATAAATCAGGTGATTCTAGTATTGTAAACATCTATCGCCACGTTTTATCACTATGCAGTTTTTCAAATGTTTTTGCAATAATACAGCACAAACGTCTCTACCGGTACTTCAGCCAAGAGATACACCCCGAGCAACATGGGTCTCTGAAGGGCAAGTCGGTGAAAATTAATCTGTGATCTTTCTTAGATTATACCAATCTGTTCATTCGTGAACGTGAGCAAGTTGGTGTGACACACTTTGGCACGTCGAAACCATTCGATAAGGTTAGTCGCAATGTTCTCTCTAGGCGTGATAGTTATGGCTGTTTTGTCCAACGTACTGCCATTGGTTTAGAAATTATTTCTTATGTCGCACAAATTAAGTTCGTTTATTAGGATCTATGTCAAAGCTTTTTTATATCCTTCCGGAGTGCCCCTGGGAACCAACTTGAGTTAAATTTTATTTTTGAGTTTTGAGAACGACATCTCGCTTTGTGCGAAATATTCGAAAGTACACACAGTCGTTTAATATTATTTGCCTATGACATCGAATTGCTTAGCTAGGTTCGTTTTTACTTAAATTGCGCGCTCCTTTAGCACGACGCATTGGCAATCATAACATGGCTTTCGATGAATTAATTTTTTTTTTTCTGAATAAACTGAAAGCAGTAACAATGTCTCTGACCAGGAAGCGCAATCCACTAGTGTTCACTTTCGCAATAGGCATCAGTATTATTGCTCGCCTGCAAGTCATTTCGCAATCTTGGCATTTTTATTGATTCATTCTTTAATTTTAATCATCATGTTTCAACTATCTGCAGCGCATCTCTTGAAAATCTACGGGCGATATTATGGTGCACGACACAATTTTCATTCCCTGCTTGCTGTGTGCGTTTATTTTGCAGCCTAGTGCGCACATAGATAGAGTTCGCTTTCACTGTTTTCAATTGTGTCAATCCCTCTGCATCATGATCTATGGAGCGTATTCAGGGATGCTTGATCGCTAAAAACTACAACAGGTAATTTGGACACAAGTGGTATTGTAACTACGAAGGGTTATTCAAAAGACTAGGGATGTCCCCTTTGGTGGATAGACGATGTTCACGTGAATCATTAATACACAAGTTTGTACACGGAGCTGGTGATTCGCCACTTTTGTTAAGCACTATTTGTTTTTATGCTCTCTTGCTGTTCAGTCATTCTCAATGTACTTTTCAGCCTATGGATTGATATGATCCATCACCAATAACAAGAATGCAACTGAAAATTTATAAACATGATCAATCTCTTTTCGATATTTTTAGCGAAATGAATATTTTCCAAATTGTAGTGACCGAATTGTATGTAAATAAGGACGTGTTTTTTCTCTCTGCATTTTTGTTTTTCGCTTTTCTTTTTAATAACTTATGTACTGATTTTTAGGCCAGGTGCTCTTTGTGGACACATCAAATAAAGATTTTTATTAGTAGTATTATAATATTCCATAGCTAGAAATCCAGATGCCTTCCCGTAGGAAAATACACCAGCCGCATTGCGGTAATTATCTTTTGTTTTGTGTGTGGAGTTAACAAAGACTCACGCCACTGTCATTTATATAGTTGAAAATGGTCGATTTTCTACTTATGGTACAGGTCATTCCAAATTTGCTCTCTTTCTTGATGAAATTATTTGCAATCAGAAAATATGTGCAATTGCTTTGGTAGACACTGAGACTGGGACACTTATGATGTTTGCTCGTTTGATTAGGTGAAGTAATTTATTTTTATAGTTGATGCATGTCATGTTCAATACCTGCTTTCGTAAGCCAGGGCAGGACACGTTTGAGGTGAAACACCAGTGAGGTGTGAGTCGAATATTACATAGAAGTATATTAATATGCAGGATATCGTCATGAAGTAGCGGCTGCACCTCTGGCGTGCTGAATTTTACAAGAGTATTAATTGTTTTGGCAATATGAGGATATAATCTGTGGGTAAGATCAATAAGTATGTCTAGTACAATTATCAGCCAGCACGTTTCTGGATCCTTTTATTGTAAGGTTTTTTTCCGCACCGTGTTTGACGAATATTGATTATAAGAGTAAGCTATTGCACTTTATAACTATTCTCTTTTTTTTGGATGAAAAACTTAAATATCCTCAAGCTAGATCTAAGGATTCAATTTATTCTTAAAAAAAAATTGGGTGCGTGTATTAATACAGCGCCTAGAACTTAGTCTGCCTCAACGGGCGACTTGTCTCCCAGCTGGAGATGAGAAATTCAGCCAGTGCAGTACAACCGCTAGCCTGGGTCTCTAACGTGTAACACGCAGTACTGATACACGACCGCACGCTGGTACGATGCTCATCCAGATCAAAATTGGCAGGGGCGGGGATTGACCCTAGGATCCCGTTCTGGAGCACGATCTTTCGTTCCACGTGCTCATTTTGTTCTTCATAGCAAGAACCCTGTGTTAACATTTTTGCAGAATACGAATAAATTTTTATTCAATGAATATTTTTACGTAGTCAAAATTTTTAACAACTTAAATATACATTAGAACTAATACCATTTTTTTTAGAGAGGCATTGCTCTACAGAAAAAATTCCTACCTCCAGAAGTTTGTTCTTCCGTTCGTTAATCCGTCCGTCCGTCAGTTCATCCAATACGCTACTCGCCGATGACAGGGCATGCAAATCCAATTGGTTTGGTTACTATGGTCACATAAGCAAAACAAGGTACCTACGCGGTTATCCGGAAATGAGTGAATATTATATCAACCCCAAACTGAAACCGAACCTTGCATCTCTTTGTCTGCAGCTCAGTGGCTTACCTCAGCCACAGCTACACCCCATCCCACGTGCACCAGTTAAGATGAATGCCCTACGCCTCCTGCTACACTTGCCACATGCTGATACTTTCCGTAGTGCGCGAGAATGTTGTAAACCAGGGGTCGGCAAACTTTGGCTACAGCGGGACAAATCGCCTCAAAGCTGAGGCGGTGCGGGCCAGACGAGGAAGCAGAGATTCTAAAGAGGTCTATTGTGGGGGAGGGGGGGGGGACGAAGGGAGGTCTTTAGGATATAAAGATAAGAAACTGGGACATGCAACCGTCATATGCGAGGATGTCTCTTAAATCAGGCACACGTAACGTAATATTGCTTGAGCCCTCCACCAGTAAGATTTTGGGTGATCAATAATCTTTACCGTGCTGCGAACATTCCCAATAAAACGCTTCACTAAAAGTCGTAAACATTTTTGGAGGAACATACCTCTCATTTACAAGACCCAGGTGTGCATCCCCAGCCTTCAACTTGACGAAGTTTGCTCGCAGATATTTATGCACGTGCTGTAGCAAACGCTTCGATCAAGGCCGTTGCGAGATTTTGCAGATTTGAATAATTTAATTCAGGAAGGCCAATGGAAGACTTATAAAAAAAAAATAACAAAGTCGTTTGCTGCATATACATTCTTCAGATTATTTTCTGTTTCGAGACCACCTCATCAGTGAACTCTCTTTCTTAAAAATGTCTTTATCTTGTTCAGAGTTAATACATCCGATTATAACGAGTTGCCAACCAAACACACCCCTTGCACAGGAGTGGGTGTTTGGGGTAGGTCTTTCTGGTAGCGTTCCGGGGGCCGTATGATATTGCCTCGCGGGTCGGATGCGGCCGGCGGCCGGCCGGTTTCCGACCCCTGTCGCAGACAATCGTTATGGCAATCAATAAAGAGTCTATTCTTCATCACTCCCCGAGTAGAGTTTTTAATGACTACCAAAAACGTTTAAATGATCGCTCCTTTATTGAGGCATTGCATGCAGTGTAGAAATTGCAATATATTGGTCGTTGCTGCCGCTTTTTAATTGTACCGGACACTAATAGTTACAAGAGCAGAGCGGAAAGAAAATGGGGTGCTCGTTTAAGCATATTAGCTTCCTCTATTTGTTTAGTTCTTTCCGTAAAAAATTGCTGTGGCTTAGCTTGGCTATGCCAGGATATACGTAGCGTGAGCTTAAGTTCAGCTTTGCTAGACTTTCCTCCCTTTGCTCCAGTGTCTCCGCAGCACGTTTAGCCTTCTTCTGTTCGTTCTTCCTACGCTCAACCGCTAATTGCCAGGCAAGTACTTCGGGATCCGATGAGTTAAGCTTCTTCGCTCTTCTGCGCCACTGAGCAGCAATTTCGCTCTCCTTCTCCATGGCTATACCACACTGGCAAACGCCCCGCTACATGCATACCCCCACTGATACCTCTGCGCATGCGCACAAAATGAGAGGCGCTATCAAGCGGCTCCGGTGCAGCGTCAGACATGGCTACTGCGCAACGGAGGCGCACAGCTGGGCACGCGGCGGCGCCAGTGCGTCTGCCGCGGCTATGACGTCACTCCTCTGGAATGCGGAGACCGGCGAGGCGCGCGCGGCGGCAGCGGAGCACGCGGCGGTGGCAACTCCGGCGCGCCAGCTGTGCGCCGTGTGACGTCACTGCTCCTCGCGCATGCGCAGCACGGCTCTCTAGGAGCTGCGCGAAACTGCTCAACCTCGGCCAGTGTAGCTCACGCTACAAAATGGGTGTACAGCTGTGCGTTCATTCATCAAGACGAAAACAGCGATACTCTGTTTCGCCTTAAGAGGGACCGCGGGTGATGCTGCGCGCTATCGAAGCCCACTCAATTTAGCGTGAATGTCGCGTCACCTCCGAGTTGGGTGCAGCGACGCCTAGTGCTTTGACTCACGTGTCGCGTTCACAGCGCCAGGTTGGCAGGGTTGAGTCATATCATCCGTTTCTGTCCCTCGTAAGGTGAAGCGTATTACAGTCCTGCCCAAGAGTCTCGTGATATCAGCAGTTTCTCGCAAAAGTGTGTTATTCGGCGTTCTCTTTTTTTTTATTTGTGGGAAGGAGTGTCGTTCGCCTCATAGCATGCGCACGCTGCTCATATGGTCCTCTCACATCCTGTTTTCACATCTTGTCAGTTTCATAGTTAAAACTACCCAAGCAGCACACCAATGTTGGTCTGACGTTGGCCTAACGTTGGCAAAAACCGGCCTCAATATCGGAAAATGTTGGAGGAGCTACCCGATCCAACGTTGGCCCAGTCATTGGTGCCAATGTTGAACCATTGTTTAGCCATTGTTCCAGCCAATGTTGGCCGTATCATTGGTGTCAATGTTCGGCCATTGCTAAACCATGGTTCCAGCCAATGGTGGTTCTACATTGGCAAAGACGGGCGTAATATTGGACAATACTGGAAGCGCTACCCGATACAATGGTGGCCGTCTTTGGTGCTTGTACGAAGCAGCACGCATCAGCCAGAATGGCGATTCGGAATGCACGCTTTTTATTCCCTCGTGCCCCCGTGTCCGTCGTGCCTTTCTCTTCTTCCAGTGGTGCCATCGTTGGCTAGCTGCTACATCTCCTTTCTCAGAAAAAAAAAACGAGTTTAGAGATCTGTGTAAGTCTAAATATCGTGGTCATGTCCATATCGTTGTGGTGGCCTTCTATCCCTTGTTCCTCTGCGAAGCAGCGGGCGCGGCTCAGACTCAACTTGGCCATCGTTTACTGGCTCTGTAGCCTCGGAGGTCGTCTGTTGGGGGGATTGTGCCACTGCTTTTAAGTGTTCGCGTGTCCTCCGAAGCACTTGGCCTTCCGGGGTCTGAATGTTGTAGGATCTTGATGTAGAATGGCCCACTACTATGGCAGGTGACCACGTATGCTTGAGGCAGTTGTAGACGGTAGTTTGAGAACCTGTTTCGATATCTGCTAGTGCTCGAGAGGACTTGTCATAGCTAGCCTTCTGTTGTTGCCTTATTTTTGTGAGGCGTTGTGTGACGGCTTTGGGAGGCACGATAACAGGTAGGTAATGTTCAAGCCTGGCGGGCAACAGCGTTCTTGTATGCCGGCTCATCAGTCTTTGTACTGGTGATTGGAGGACCTCGTCTCGTGGAGTGTTGCGCCATTCAAGAAGTGCATAGTAAAACTCTTCCGTGTTCGTACTTTTTCTCAGCAATTGTTTCGCCTGCCTCACGGCTCGTTCGGCCATGCCATTTGATCGGGCATGGTAAGGGCTTGAAGTTACTTGCTGGATCTTCAAGTTTTTCAGGAACTGTTTGAAGTCGTGGCTCCCAAACGGCGGGCCATTATCACTTAAAAGTTTCGAAGGGAGTCCGTGTGTTGCGAAGGCCTTCAAGCAAAACTCTTTAACTTTGGAAGCGGTGGTGGTTTTCATTTCTTCAACCTCGAAGTAAAATGAGTAGAAGTCCACCATGATTATGAAATCCCGCCCTTCATGAGTAAAGAAATCCACACTAACATACTGCCAAGGCAGTGCTGGCACCGCATGACTCAAGAGTGGCATCTTGACATTTCTTTGCTTGTACTTTTGACATATGCTGCAGTTGTCGTACTTGTCCTTGATGTCAGCGTTGATTCCTGGCCATAACAGGATATCTCGAGCTCTTCTTTTCATCTTCTCCTTGCCTGCGTGTGCTGCGTGCAGCAGGTTGATGATCTTTTGCCTAATAGCTGTAGGTATGACTAGCTTGTTGGATCGGAGTACAAGTCCATCTTCTTCATGGATTTCCTCCCGGTAAGACCAAAAAGGCCTTCCAAGTTGCGGCACTTGGTCTTTCTCTTCCGGCCATGCAGTCCGCGCATACTGACGCAGCAGTTGCAGTTGTGCGTCAGTTGCGGTTGCCTCTCGGATTTCTTGAAGGCGGTCTTGAGTAACTGAAATGTGCTCTAGCGCGTTAACTTGGAACTTTTCCTCTTCTTCTAGTGTTTCCTTAGAGGGAAAACGTGAAAGTGCGTCTGCTAGCAGCAGTTCTTTCCCAGGTATATGCTTCACTTGCAACGAGTATTTCTGGAGAGCCATCTTCATTCGTTGTAGTCTCATCGGACACTGATGCAGTGGTTTGGGCCATCGTTGCACTCTGCCAGCTGTTTGCAAAAAGGAAAGTCAACAGAAACCAGAGAATGTTTTGAAATCTCCTAGAAGTTTATTGCACACAGCCTATTTTGTAGACAAGTACAAACTAAGCTGTTTGTAATATATGAAGAGGTACGACTCAGTTGCTTTACAACTGACAAGATTGCAAAGCAAACAACAACCGGGTTAATTTTTAGATAGTGTTCAGCCTCCCGGCAGCCGGCAGAATTTTTTTCCCCGAAAATCTAGTGGCAGTCGCCCCTCATTAGCTGTGCAATCCGTTCATCGAACGACGTTTCATCGACAGATCGTTTTATCAACACGCGATGTTTAAAAAAAAACTCAGAATAGCTTTTTTTTTTTTTTGTAATGAGCCGCTGCAGACTCAACTAGAAGCGGCGTGAAAGTGTGGGCTGGGTCGGTGAGCACGCGCCCCACGAATACAGGCGCGACGAAATGCCCTTACAGCGTGGAGTTCGCATAACCAATAGAGAGTTTTAGTAATACGTATAAGAGCAAACGCAAGCCCCCCACGTTAGCGTTAAAGGGGTACTCCGGCGATTTCTTCATGGTCCCCGATTTGCTTGAAATTTTGCTAAACTCGCCAAACAACATCGCTAAAATAGTATCCCAAATATTAGGTCGAAATAATTTTTTTCACGAAGTTATTGAATTTACAATTTTGGTCCTCACCGTGTTTTTCAAACTGAAAGTCTCTACTGGCAACAACGAAAAAGTGACGTCAGTGGAAGGCAGGGGTTCACTTTTTGGGCCGTAGAATTTATTCCCAACTGATTCCAAGCAGTTTCATGGTGTCAAATCAATGCTTTGGAAGCTCGCTCCAGTACCCGCGCGCCAGCACGGATCAAATGATTGGCATATCCTATTTTTTAGACTGCTTGCTCGACTGACAAGCCTGCCCGCCACTGACGTCACGGCACTGAAAAGTGCGGGTATATTTGAATGTTGGCTTTTGCATCATTTTCATTTGCCGATTTCACAATAACTAATATGAATTTCGCGATACTAATAGCATACTGGAAAGGGTAAAGGCCGGGGAGTCAGAAATATAGTTAGTTGAGGTAGCTCTAAAAATCGCCGGAGTAGCCCTTTAACGCTGCGTCCTCCATACTGCGCATGAGCCATACGTACGTACTGCAGCGAGCTATGCGTACGTACGATCGCTATCGCTTTTTGCGGGCGTACGTAACGGTCCCCTGCGTACCATTCTCGTTGCTCTCGTCGCGCACGGGAAAGCGCGATTCTACTCCAGTTTGGAAAATGGCGGCGGTGAGGGAAACCAGTGGAAGTGCTACGCGCGTTGTACGGGTTCGCTTCACCATTGAAGATGACCTCAACTTTGTGGAAGAAAGAGAAAGAAGAAGAGAAAAAGGGCGAGGCTCGTGGCAAGCGAGTACTCGTGAAGTTCGGAGCTGGAGACAGACGAAAGAGCGGGTGCCGAGCAAGGCCTCCAACTGAAGACCCGGACCACCAGCCTTGGCCCTCCTCTTCATCGGACTCTGAACTTAAGTACAGATTAAATCCTTTCCGAATGGTAGCGTTTCCCCGTGTGACTTCCTCGGAGCGAGTGGAACTCGGCCTGATAGGGCGGTATTGACAGGCGACCCACAACCTTCTTACGGGTATCAACGCGACGAACCCTTTCGAGCGCCCACAAAGATGGGTGTCGATAGCCAAGAAGGTTGGCGACGCCGCCGAACCCAAAAAGGTCTTTACCGTGCGGTCGGTACACGAGCGGTGCGACCTATCGCTTGCATACTTCCAAGCAAATGACGAGGCAACATAAGATTGTAGGGATCCCCCAACACACTGGAGCGAACCATAGATCGAACTACTGGTCGCACAGACCTAAAAAAAAAGACAAAACACGTTCACAACAAGCAACTGGAAAGAGATTCACGCACTTCTTAGCAAAGCGAGGAGATTTGCGGCGTTAAATTGGCTTGACCGAGTACCCGCCTTGGATTGTTTGAAGCAGTTCGCTGGAGCACATCTAGATGGCGTTGCAACTCTTTACGTATGCGTTTGCCTTCCGCTATACTAAAAGTGCGCGTTCAACGCGCTTCGTAACGTTACGTCGACAGCTAGCGTGCGCTGTACGCAGTGCTGACGCAAGGGTCTTTACGCTATTGTAAAACTCTCTAATGTCGATGAAACTTCAGTGTCGACGACACATCTGTTTATTAAACGTGTATCCACGAAAAGGTGGCGGTGAAACGTGTTATCACGAAACAGGGTGACTAAAAAAATTCAGTATTCTACCTGCAGTTGTGACATAATTTCAGAGAGTCGATAGCAGGGGACTGCGGGCAGAAATTCGTGGAAATTATTTTCCCGGCTGCCAGGAGGTAGGCACTGCCTAATTCTAGAGGTAATCCGGAAGAGTACCCGTAGAAGAACGATCAATTGTCGCGAAGTAGGTTGCTGCTTACTTACGTTGACGATACCGGACTTGAAAGGTGTAATCTAAGATATATATAGACACGGGTACTACAGAACAATCACTAAAACACAAAAACGAGAAGGAAAGTGTTCGTGAAGATTCAACAGGATGTGGCACAGACTGCCATTTGCCAAACCGAACACTAAACGCATCACAAGTATCTCTCGGGCTTCTTTGAAGAAATCATTTGTTGCCGACATACGGGAAGGACTTTTCGAATGAGGTACCATTTAGCTCAGAAGCGAAATTCACAGCAGGCCCGCAGGCACGTGAAACTCGATCCGCAAGAGGCATTCCGGGATTGTCAGCGGCTGATCCGTCATTCGTCAAACCACGTGATCACGCTTCTGCCATTCCTGGCGCACAGAAAGCGGAGTCAAGCGATAAAAAGTATACGGTTCATTGGTCTGGCGATTGCGAACCTTCTACCACGTTTACAGCTTAGGGAGTGAGAAAAAAAGAGAGGAGTAGAAAGGAAGCAGCTCCTTCAAGGCCAGAACGGCGGTGCGCTTGCAAAGACTAATCTTTAGAGGCCTCCCAACAATGAACACAATGAGACGATTTGTCACTTGTACCCAAGGTTGATAGTGCAGTGAATTGTGGATGCTATGTGTGGCCTTGGGCTTCAGGCAGGTGCCGTGTTCTGCTTTATTAGGCGCTTCGAGACTGTAATCACGTGACCCTAACCGGAGACATGATTGGACTAAAACAGGCATAGCGTCTACCCTGTTTTCAATATAGAGTGAACAGGACAGCTCCATGAAGGCCAGCTTTTGGTCTTCAAAAAAGGAGCTGTCCAGTCCAAAAGGGACCCGAAACGCGGAAAGTTTGAAGATACCTTGTTGTACGTTGTATAACCCACATTATAACTTTAGAAGAAGAAGTAAGCACGGCTATTTTTTGCGCATGATGTCCACAAATAAATAAAGATATATATATATATATATATATATATATATATATATATATATATATATATATATATATATATATATATATATATATATATATATATATGTATATATCACTTGACGAAGAGCGGTCCCTGCTCAAAACATCGTAATAACCTTCGAATTAGTAACTCCGACAGTGCGCACCTTTGACTTATTAACTTTTCCCGGTCCATTGTTTTGATATTTAACTTACTTCACCCATATATATATATATATATATATATATATATATATATATATATATTGTGGTGAAGGAAGAGGAAGAAGTCTGTTTTCCCGAGACTGCCATTGCTCGATCATCTATCCCCATTAAATCAAACCCTCCCAAGTCTCACAGGTTGGTGGAGGTGCGAACAATTTCCCCACCTCTCGCTAACATCCTGGAGCTCCGCAGCGGCCGAACTGCGCGACTAACCATGCCCGAAGAAAATGGGAACGACACCGACCAAACCATCTCGCAACGGGTCACCCCTGCCCTCACGATGAAACACCGTCATCGGGATCCTCCAACATTCTTCGGAACTTCAGGCGAGGATGTCGATGACTGGCTTAAGAACTATAAACGGGTGAGTCACCACAACAACTGGGACGATTCTTTCAAACTTGCCAATGTCGTGTTTTTTCTGAAAGCCACGGCGCTTCGTTGGTTCGACAACCACGAAGACACCATCAACTCCTGGGATGGGTTCAAGGCTCCGTTTGCCGAAGCGTTCGGCAAACCTGAACATCGGAAACAACAAGCGAGGGACCAATTGCTCCGACGCTACCAAATTAAAGCTGAGACCTCAACCGCCTACATCGAGGATGTTCTACGCCTCTGCCGGCGAGTAGACCCCCAGATGACCGAGGACGACAAGGTCCGTCATTTGCTGAAAGGACTATCATATGAGCGTTTTTCAAACGTCACCCCGAAGTCACTTGCAACCGTCACCATCCTTGTTGCAGAATGCAGGAAATACGAAGAACTCGACGGCGCTCGAATTTTAAATCGCCCTTTTGACCGCCTTCCCGAAGTGGCCCACAGCATTCCAATCGACAACAGTTTGACTGCACTGATACGCACCATCATTCGCGAGGAGCTGCAAGAATTCAAAGCGCAGCTACAGACAACTCACGATGGTCTGCAGTCCCACGGGGAACTCCAAAGCCTCCAAACTACGATCCAGAACGAGATGCGTGCTGCATTGCACCCCTTGACGGCCACGCCACCTGCTTACTCACCAGCGGCACCCGCAGTCACCTCGCTCTGCGCCTACCAGACGTTCCCCAGTACGGACCCGCCAGCCCAACGAAATCAACCGCGTCGCAGAACAGACATCTGGAGAACCGAGGACCAGCGACCAATATGCTACTTTTGCCATGCACCTGGCCACATTCTGCGCTACTGCAGTCGGCGGCTGCATGATGCTGGCTACCACCACTACATTGGGCCGTACTCACCGCACCGACAATCATCACGACAGCACCGTATTCCCGGAAAGCCGGACCACCGACGGACCTACGCTCACTCGCTTCCCAACACGCCGTTCACCGACCAATGAAGACAGTGACCGTCCCTCCACCCGCCGCTCCCAGAGTCCCGTTTTCAAATCCCAGAACCGCCGCGGTCGATCCTTGTCCCCGTATCCAGTTCTACGCCGATCTATATCACCACTCAACGACGCCGCCCCATCAACTTCCCCGCCGTCAAACTGAAGAGAGCAGCCTGCATCGAAACCGGAGGCCAGGCTGCACGTACTCCATACGCCGCAAATCCTCCTGCGGTAACACCGTCGACGATTACAGTAGAAATCGGTGGACACACATTTACCGCGTTAGTCAACACGGGAGCCCTCTAAGTCGTGTTTATCAAAGCGTGTTCGCTCTCACTTGCATTGGGTGCTCACACCTCCAACCGCCGGACACTTGCTGCGTATGGGAAACGGTGACCTTGTTCAACCGCTTGGTTATCGTACCCTCCCTATACGCATTGGTCAAAGTTATCACACCGTAATATTTACAGTGCTCAGCAACTGCATCGCCGACGTTATCCTCGGCTGGGACTTTTTGTCGTCCGCTGACGCATTTATTAATTGTGCTAGCCGTGAACTTCACCTGACGGATTCTGACTATGCCCACCATCCCCTCAATTCGACTCTTGCTGTTCGTCAACTTGAAGAAGATTTGGTCCTACTGCCAAAGACAGCCGTTGCAGCTGTCCTTATCCCAAGCAAGACTCTCGAAACATCATTCGGTCTGATCGAGCCACTTGCCACTACTTTTGTCCAAAAAGGTGTAGTAATTCTCTATTCTCTTGCATCAGTAACAGAAGGCAAACTTCATGTATGAATCACAAATGCCTCGTCCCAGCTGCAAATCCTTCCCCGTCATAGCCGTATTGCTAACTTCCACTCCCATACAGAGGACACTTTCACGACCCTGTCTAATGCTATATTAAGTCCTGCTACCACGATCTCCACCGATTTCTCCCAACATGTCGCAAACATGATAGACTCGAACCTGGCGACACAACAGAAGAGAAGTTTAGCTCAACTCCTTACGAGGTACTGTGACACGTTTCACTTCGGCACTGATACACTGCCACGTACACCAATTGTGCAGCATCACATTGACACCGGTGACTCACCACCCGTTCGGAGTAGACCATAAAGGGTTGCCGCCGCTGAACGTCGCATCATTCAACAACAGATCGATGACATGCTTAAGAAAAACGTTATTGAGCCATCATCCAGCCCGTGGTCCTCTCCGGCCGTGCTAGTAAAAAAGAAAGACGGCTCCTGGCGCTTTTGTGTCGATTATCGAAAACTGAACAAAGTCACCCGAAAATATGTCTATCCGCTACCCAGAATTGATGACACGCTCGATACTCCACAAGGCTCCTCTTATTTCTCATCAATAGACCTGCGCAGTGGCTATTGGCAAATTCCGCTTGCCGATACCGATAAACCCAAGACTGCTTTCATCACCTCTCAAGGTCTTTACCAATTCAACGTAATGCCTTTCGGCCTTTCTAATGCGCCCGCAACCTTCGAGCGCATGATGGACTCCTTGCTGAGAGGACTAACGTGGAACATATGCTTTTGTTATCTCGATGATGTTGTCGTCTTCTAAACCACATTCACCGAAAGACTTACAGAGGCTCCGTCAGGTCCTTGACTGCTTTCGTGCTGCTGGGTTGCAACTAAACTCCAAAAAGTGCACTTTTGGAGCCCGCGAAATTCGTGTTTTGGGAAATCTCGCTAATTCTGAGGAAGTACGCCCGGATCCTGAAAAAATACAGGCAGTATCCGAATTTTCAGTCCCGAAAAAAATTAAAGATGTGCAGATATTTCTGGGTTTATGCACATATTTTCGGAAGTTTATACGGGCTTTCTCAGATATTGCCGAACCCCTTAACCAGCTGCTCCGTACTGGGGTCCAGCAAGATTCTTTTGCCACACTCAAGAAGACCCTAACATCCGCTCCTATCCTCGGTCATTTCATTGAAGGTGCGAACACTGAAATAAGAACAGACGCCAGCGGCCACGGCATTGGGGCTGTCCTCGCCCAGGTCGTCAACGACACACAGCGCGTCATTTCATATGCCAGCCGTACTCTTACCAAGTCTGAAAGAAACTTTTCCACCGCAGAAAAAGAGTGCTTGGCCGTTATTTGGGCAATCTAAAAGTTTCGCCCATACCTCTACGGCTCTTCCTTCCGGATAGTAACAGATCACCACGCACTTTGCTGGTTAGCTACTCTCAAGGATCCCTCGGGACGACTTGGCCGATGGTCCCTGAAACTACAGGAATTCGATTTTACAGTTGTACACAAATCAGGCAGGAAACATCTTGTTGCTGACAGCTTATCCCGATTCCCACTTCCTTCTAACACACGTGGTCCGAAGCATCCTTCTACACTCGATACCACTGCCACTGCCACGCTAAATAGCGTCGATATACACTCCTGTCAGCTGGAAGATGGTGCACTAAGACCATTAATTCACTATCTTCAAGGAATCAGCACGCCCTCCACCACCCCACACATCAAGCGTCGCGCCCCGCTCTTCCAACTTCACAACGGCGTCCTCTACAAAATAAATTATGAGCCACAAGGACGACCCTGGCTACTCGTCGTCCCCCGCCGTCTCCAAAAGGAAATCATAAAAGCAAATCACGATGACCCAACCTCTAGTCATCTAGGATTCGCCAAGACGTACACATCGCGACACTGTTAGCGCGAACACGACATCCGCGCATTTTCGCATTTTACTTCTAAATAGTATTAGCGAGCACGAAATTTTATCGCTTACATTGTAGACCTAAATGAGCTCTTTCGGCAGCAATAATAACTTGGATGACATCCCTTGGTTTCAAAGAGAAAACTGGAAAAACCGGCGATCGCTTGTTCGCGCTAACAGTGTCGCGCTCTGTACTTCAGAACACGCTCAAAATACTTCTGGAATGGTATGCACCGCTCGATTAGCAAATATGTCAGGGCATGCCACCAGTGCCAGACGAAGAAAAAAAACATCGACCAAGCCTGCTGGAGTCCTGAGACCCATTCCCCCACCAAATCATCCCTTTCAACGCCTTGGTATCGATTTCTTAGGCACTTTTTCCCGCTCGGCACAGAACCACCGATGGATATAGTGGCCATAGACTACTTTACCCGATACGCTGAAACCAAACCAGTGTCAGCCGCTACAGCCTCTGAAGTCGCTGACTTCTTCCTCCATTTTATCCTCCTCCGGCACGGAGCCCCGCAAGCCATTAATACCGACAGCGGCACTCCCTTTGTCGCAAAAGTCCTCAATGAGCTTTGCGGCCTCACGAGCACTGTCCATCATATCACAAGCGCTTACCACCCTCAAACAAACGGCCTCGTCGAACGCCTAAATCATACATTGACCGACATGATCTCTATGTACATCGCAGAGGATCACGACAATTGGGACACCATTCTGCCCTACGTCACATACGCATACACACCGGTCGCCAAGCTACTACCAATTATTCACCATATCATCTCTTATACGCACGTGAACCCCTGTCACGATGGACACTCTCTTGCCCTACCTTGATGACACATCCCTTGATAGTTACGCTGAAGTCATATTATGTCGTGCGGAAGAAGCTCGCCAACTTTCGCGCATTTGCACATTAAGATGTCAACAAGAGCAAGTTCTCCGCTATTCCGACACTCATACTCCAGTCGAGTACACGGTGGGTGAAGAGGTACTCTTATGGACACCGTCTCGAGTGCCAGGAAAGTGCGATAAGCTGCTGAAAAAGTTCAAGGGGCCATACCAAATACTTCGCCGAGACTCCGCGCCAACTACGAGGTTGCCCCGGTTTCACCACATTCTGACCATCGATCAAAACAAATGACATCGTTCATGTTGCACGCCTCAAGCGTTACCACCGTCCTGCACCCTAACGCCAGATTCTGGCGCTTTCTGCACGGGGGAGTAACTGTGGTGAAGGAAGAGGAAGAAGTCTGTTCTCACGAGACTGCCATTGCTCGATCAACTATCACCCATTGAATCAATCCTTCCCAAGTCTCACAATATATATATTATATATATATATATATATATATATATATATATCTATATATATATATAGATATATATATATATTATATATAATAAGTCAGAGATCCGTACTTGCGGAGTTGCTATGCTAGGAGTTTTTCTAAAATTCATAAAACTGGTAACCCAGGCGCCAATTATACCAGGCATAGGTACAGTAACCGAACCTATCTGCGGCTTTATAGACAAATTAATAAGCAATATTCCTACAACTCTCGATTCGTATGTCAAAGACACCATTCAGTTTCTAGGAGAAATCTCGGATATGTGCGGCTAAGGGAGCATATCTGGTCACTCTCGAGTTTCTTTTCTGTACACAAACATTCCCACGACGACGGAATAGCTCCTCTAATTGACATGTACGAACTTCATAAGAAACCAGATACCCCGGATTGTCACGTCATTGCCTGTTTAACGAGGATGGTCTTAGAACTGAATGCATTTGAATTTAATAATGAATATTTTATGCAAGTCAGCGGAACCGCTATGGGCACTAAGATGGCCCCCAGTTATGCCAACTATTTATGGGAAAGCTAGAGTCCAAATGTCTTTCGGAATTCCCCCTAACGCCAACTTTCTAACAAGAGATACATAGACGCTTTCTTATTTGGACACACAGCGAGGAGGAACTGCTGGATTTCGTAGACTGTACAATTCTGTACACCCGAACATTAACTTCACTTACGCCTACTCTCAAACGAATATCAACTTCTTAAATGTAACTGTAAAAGTGAAAATGGTATCACTCCACAAATCTCTACCGCAAACCGACAGATCGACAACATTATCTTCATTACAGAGCGACCACTCTCGCCATTGTAAAAACAGAGTCCCTACAGCCAAGCCCACCGTTTCAAACGAATTTGCACGAAAGAGGAAGATTTTGATGCGAGCGCCCAGAACCTAAAGACCATGCTGGGAAAACAAAAATATCAATTACGTGTAATTGACGACCGCCA
>JABSTQ010003821.1:0-25025 GCA_013358835.2 Ixodes persulcatus
GACCCCGATAACAATTCGCGAAACATCAGGGGCCGCGAAAATAAATAATAATAATAATATAATGAAATACTAATGTATAATAATACAATCAATCAATCAATCAATCAATCTTATTATACAGTGCCCAGGAACAACCCTGAGGTCTTGGTGCTGGTACACTGGTGGATAAAAAAATATATTATATACATCTCCGCAGAAAAGAAGATACTATTTTTAAGCACAATACTAGGCAGTGCGCGAGTAATTAGTAGAATAACATAAAAACGAGGCACGGAACACAAGAACGTAGGACAACAAGTGCACCACCAGAAAGTAGACACGGAACACAAGAACGTAGGACAACAAGTGCACAACCAGAGAGCACGCCATGGAGATGACGAAATTCAGACATAACAGAGCCGTTCAGCAATGCTCATCCAGCACGGGCAAGTTTTTAGTAGAAAGGACAAACGTCCTGTAGCAAGGGTGGAAAATATCAAGTTTTCAGAGTAATGATTCAAACGCTGTGCCATTCTTACAATTGGGTTCACCGGACTAAACGTTCTAGAAACATAAAAAGATGACTGAAGACGAGTAGGTACACGTGGGACCCTAAGGCACAGTTCAAATAACAGGCTCGGAGAATTGATAAGTCCATGCAGCGTTTTAAACAAAAATAGTAAGTCCGCGTTCTCCCGACGCCGGTGCAAGCTAAGCAAACCAACACGCTCTAACGCAGACTCATATGTTAAGCAGTGAACATCCTTCCTTTATGTAGCGATGTTTAAAGATAGAAACAAACTTTTTTTGCACACGTTCGATCACCAAGGAGTGACTTTTAGAAATTCCATTCAAGACAACGTGAGCATATTCTAACTGCGACCTGGATAGCGAACAGTATAACTGTGATAAAAGCAGTCGGGTTTCCGAACTCCCTGGTTCAAGCGAGAGGCAACGCCCAACATTCGCAATGACGAGGTAACCACCCTACCAACATGATCAGAGAAACGCAAGCCAGAATCAACCATGACTCCGAGATCTTTCATTACACTTACTCGAGACAAAGTCTCTCCTTGAATATTATATGCAAAAGAGATATTGTGAGTTTTCCGAGAGAGCGTCATGACCTTGGTTTTGGTCGGGTTCAAGAAAAGGTCGTTTTCAGAGCACCATCGGTAGAAAGAACATGCATCTTCCTGGAGCTTAGCACAATCATGTTCAGTAACTATTTCTCGATAAATTTTTATATCGTCAGCATATTGCAGGAATGAAGAATTTAAAACAGCAAAAGAGACGTCATTTACGAAAATTGTGAACAGAAAGGGTCATAAAACAGATCCCTGAGGAACGCCAGAGCGAGCCTTTTATAACGAAGAGTTCATGTTGTTGACCCGGACATACGCCTCTCTCTCTGACAAATAGCTTCTTAACCAGTCGTGTACTGAGCCACATACTCCATAGGAGGAAAGTTTGGATAAAAGAATAATGTGATTGACTACGTCAAAAGCCTTGCTTAAGTCAAAGTAGACAACGTCTAACTGACCTCTGTTACATATCACACGAGATGCGGCAGACATAAAGCTAACAAGATTAGTAGTGGTTGATCTCCCGCTCATAAAACCATGCTGATTGGGAATTGCTAAGTTTCGAAATTTGAAAGAAAGGAATTGATGGACGACCATTTCAAAAAGCTTAGAAAATGGAGAGAGAAGAGAAATAGGTAATAATAATAATAATAATAATAATAATAATAATAATAATAATAATAATAATAATAATAATAATAATTTTATTGCATCTCTTTTGCATGATCAATACATGTATGCGGGTCCGTCGAAGCCAAAAACGGCTTGTATGACTGGACCCGGCAGTGGCGTAGAAATGTAGTACATAGAAACATTCAAAAAGTTACATGCAGACTACCATACACGGTGTCTTGGAGCTGGAGTGCAGCTCACGAAACAAATGACTAATGACGTAAGAAATAAACAAAAAAGAAACAAAAAATAAAATAAACCCCCCAAAAAAAAAAAAAATGTATAACAGCATAAGAGGAAAAGCAAATGGGCAAACACACATCTCAAACGCAGAACTAAGATTCGAGAGTATAAATTGTTGCTTCGGCATAGATCATATTGACAACAATAAAAGATGAACAAAGAAACAACAAAAGCATGTTCGAAAGCATGTTGGCAAACTGAATAAATAAATAACCGGAGTAAAAAAGAATCAACCTTCGCTTTCAAAATCCTCAGCCGCACAAAGACAGACAGAGGGAGAGTTAAATTCGCGGAAAACATACCCCGTTTCACCCCAAACTGTACCGGAGGCCGGTGCCACGGGCCGCCAAATCCAACCACAAGCCATCCCGCCATCACGCCGCAACCGCTCCGCCGATAGTTGCATGGCGAAGCATCCACCACGTGACCCCAGGCCCGCCAGCAGCCGGACCCAGCGGCCCGCAACCCCGGCACCAGCCCCGCCCAGCGCGCGACGAAACACGGCTAAACTCGATCTGAGAGAGCAAAGCATTAACAAACGCTATTTAAAAGCCTTTTCAATTGACGCCTTGAGTTGGCGTGGAAAAACAAGGGCGGCAAACCGTTAAAAAGTTGAGGCACATAGTAAGAGCGCAGTCGCTCTCCGTACCTCGTGCACACACGTGGCACCGCGAAACGCTCGCCCTCCCTTAGGGTACGTTGGGCGACACGAGGAATCTTGTAAGGACTCTGCCAGTAGTGCTTAGAAATCACACATCTTTTGAAAAGCGCATAGAAACTCGGGAGGCATAGGTATGAAAACAACTCGTCACTTGGCACACCTGTAGGGCTGTACGCGACACTTTTCAAAATACCCCTTAAAATACTATCAATTTTACTCTGCCAAAATAAGGAACAATTGGCATACAGAGTTATCCCATAACGTAGGAGGCCGTAAGCCAAGGCATTTACGATCATTTTTCTGACTGAAATTGGAAGAAAGGTTTTGGTTGAGTATAACATGCACGATATACTTCGGAGCTTTTTAGCTACATATGTAAGATGAGAATTCCAAGATAAATCATTGTCAAAATATATTCCGAGGTACTTGGTTGTATTAACATATTCGATAGGTGAACACGTGCAGTGCTCACAATTTGATGGGTGCAATAAAAAGGGAATATCTAGACATTTGCGCTTTAATGGATTAGCGAAACAGATAAGTTTTGTCTTATGAACGTTAATATTAATTATATTTGCCTCAAACCAATCCATAGCACGAGTTGCATCAGCTTGCAGCAAACTAGTTGCACTGTGAAGGTTTATATGTCGTGACACTAGCAGGGTATCATCCGCGTATTGAAATATTTCGCAGCCCGATATAGTTTTAGCGAGGTCATTCACGTAAAGATTAAACAGAAGTGGGGATAACACGGAACCCTGTGGAACACCGGATCTCAAAATTGCCTTTGTGCTCTTTATACCGCAAATCGAAACTTGTTGTGACCTCTGTGTCAAAAAATCCCTGAGAAGGTGAAAAAAAGGCCCTCTGAAACCATAATCAAACACTTTTTTCAAAAGCACCTTGTGACTAATAGAGTCAAAGGCCTTTGAAACGTCTAGAAAAAGAGCGCAAGCATACTTGTTCCCTTCAAAAGTCGCGTGTAGCGTATCGGCAAGATCCTCCAGTAACGAGTCTGTGCCCAGCCCTGGGACAAAGCCATACTGCGACGGGGACAACACGTTAAATTTTGTAAGAAACGAGGTCATGGTGTTCAATATATGTTTTTCAAGCACTAGGGCTAAGCACGGAAGAATAGATATGGGCCTGTAACTTTCTACACTATTTCGTGTGCCCCCCTTATAAAGTGGTCTCACAAGCGCACTTTTGAATAAAGCAGGAATCGCTCCTGAGTGGATAATTCCGTTTAAAATATAAAGAAGAATATTGCTGAGAGATCCAAAATTTCGCCGCAGGTCCCCGACAAAAATATTATCTATTCCGGGGGCCTTGTTTGGTTTAAAACTAAATAAAAACGCGTGCAAATCAGCGGCAGTCATGCTGGGTAGGAACGCGGACTCAGAGACAGGCGGTTCTAAGTTAGTGGGCGTGGTAAATTCATCGCGTGATGTACCCGAAAACGAAGCGAAGAAGCGATTGAATGAGTCAGCAATTGATTCTATATCGAACCCAAAATTTTTTGTTATTGTGCTATCAATAGACGATTTGTTAGAGCATCCCTTTACCTCGTTCACCACGGACCAGGTTTTCGCAACGTCAAAGCGTGAAAGAAAAAACTTATCTTGAAAGTACTGACGCTTTCTAAAACGAACCATGGCATTCACTCGATTTCTGTAGACTTGGTATTGTAATCTCAGCTCGTCGTTTCGCGGAGCACGACGACACTTTGCCCATAAAATATCTTTTTCTTTAATAGCAGAAAGCACATCCGAGGTTATCCAGGGTTGATTCTGCCTACGCTTTTTCATCCTAATAGTTGTCGTACTAATTGCCCTGAAATGTGAAAGATTATCGACTAACTTTATATAGGTATTCGTGTAATCAAAATCTGTTATTATCGCGTCCCAGTCATAAGCGGCAATCAGTCTATCGAGTTTATTGAAATTTACTACTGTTATTTGCCTTTGCTGATCTGTTACTTGTGACTGGACCTTGAAGCCTATTCGACAGCCAACAAAGTAATGGTCCGCTAATTTTTGCGTAACAGTCACCGATACTGTAGGCGTGCTGAAATTTCTTACGTTTATATGATCTATACAGGATATCGTCATTTTCTGGGAAAGGAATTCTTCTCTTGTAGCGGCAAGAATTACACTTTCAATGCCATAGCTGGAAAGAATATTCAAATAGTCGCACACGACAGCCTTCGAGGGTTTCAAGAGATCGATATTGAAATCACCCGCTAGACAAAGCCTGTCAGTCTCCGGCATATTTCCTAAAATTACATTAAACTCGTCGAGAAACAAACGAGCACTTTCTGAAGGAGGCCTATAGAATGATAACAAAGATACTGAAACATTAGCATTATACAGTTTTAAAGACAGACACTCCGCATACTGGAAAGTTAAGTCTAGCCTGGCTGCTGACCAAGCGGTTTTTACGTAGACGGCTATTCCGCCCCCTTTTGCTGCATTACGTGTTAGAAAAAAGGCCTGAAAACCGGGCAGAGAAAATTGCTGTTGCGAAACGCCTTCCTCCACAACGTTAATTTCTGTTAAAACAAATACGTCTACCGTATCTTTCACTGATTCAACGATAATTTGGAATTCTTCCCAATACTTTCTTATACTTCTTATATTTACGTGTAGGAGCGTAAGCGCGCTAGCACTTGGGGGTAGCAGATCTAAAAACGATGGGAAATCTGAAAGTACAACAGTGTCATTCATTCCTAGATTATTTTTTCCAGGTCCCTAGCGCTAGAAACGCGAACAAGTGTAGCGTTCTCATCTTTTTTTGCGAAAATCGTGCCGTTTTTTACCCAGACAAACCTATACGATTTTTCTTTGCCTCTGGTTCTGGCTCGCCAGAAGAGGTCTTTGTTGGTACTTGTTAAATTGTCGTTGAAATATATTTTTGGTTCACCTTGCGAACGAACGAGTCTGACCAAATTCTTGCGGGCTTTCATCCAGTGTTCTTTGACAGAAACAGACGCAAACTGAACTAGTATTGGCGGCGCCCCGTCGCGTCTAGAACGCAGACGGTGGCAGGCCACCACTTCGGCAGGGGTAGGGATCGCGAGATTCAGTTTGCTGGCTAACCCGTTTAAAGTGACGCTGAGGTCTTCATCAGTCGAAAAAGGCACACCATGAATTTCCAAGTTACATCTCCGGCTGTATTGTTCTGTGGCATTTATGTTGGTTTGGAGATTTTCAATTAATTCGGTCTGACCAGACACTGTTCCCTGTAGTCTCTCAACTTCCGTTCGAAGCAGTTTGACCTCCTTGTCGTTTTCTGTGACAAGTGCTACGATAGATTCGTATTTTTCCATTGATGCTTGAAGGGCACAGATTGTTTCCCTCATCGCATCCATTGATGTCTTCAAAGACAGAAGGTCATCTACTTTTGCTGGAAGGTCGCAAAGACGGTCGACATTTGCCTTCAACGAAAAAAGCAATTCCAGTTTCGCGCTTATATCCGCAAGTTGCGAAGAAACCGTGTCGTCATTTGCCGGGGTCCCAGAATCGCAGGAACCACCGACACTTAGCCTACTTTCTCGATTCCTGCAGGTGCGGCAGTTCCATTTTTCACGTTTTGCGTTCCCCATCGATTTAAAGGTCGCCGGAGCGACGCCGGAGCATTTTTCCAAATGATAAACATGATTGCAGGAAACGCATTTCATGAAGCATCCATCAGTAGGAACTGACTTAAAACACACAATGCAATCAGTAGGCATGATTTGCTGAATGAAAAAAAAGAAAACAAGACGAAGTTTGAAACGTACAAAAAGAAAAAGAAAACTATTTGAACAGGCAAAATCAAACAAGAAAGAAAAAAAAAAACACTTGGGGCAGTCGACGGCGGGAAAAACGTTCTTAAGATATGACTGCGAAAAACAAACTCTCACCTGCCAAAAATGACAGTATTAGCAGTCTGCAGAAGCAGGCCGCCGACTGCACCGAGGAAAGGCGTGGGAGCTGTTCTTGAAGGGTCGAGTCCGGTTGCCCGGATGACGCTCAACCACGTGGCCCTCGGGTAAACAGTCGATGGACGCTGAGTCAGGCTGCCCAGATCTTCATCAGTTTGGCCCCTTCCACCAGCGGCCGCGAGCGATGATGACGGACTCAGCAAAAAAGCATTCGGGGCCTGCCAAAAATGACAGTATTAGCAGTCTGCAGAAGCAGGCCGCCGACTGCACCGAGGAAAGGCGTGGGAGCTGTTCTTGAAGGGTCGAGTCCGGTTGCCCGGATGACGCTCAACCACGTGGCCCTCGGGTAAACAGTCGATGGACGCTGAGTCAGGCTGCCCAGATCTTCATCAGTTTGGCCCCTTCCACCAGCGGCCGCGAGCGATGATGACGGACTCAGCAAAAAAGCATTCGGGGCCTGCCAAAAATGACAGTATTAGCAGTCTGCAGAAGCAGACTGCCCCTTCTTTTCTGGGAAAGGAATTCTTCTCTTGTAGCGGCAAGAATTACACTTTCAATGCCATAGCTGGAAAGAATATTCAAATAGTCGCACACGACAGCCTTCGAGGGTTTCAAGAGATCGATATTGAAATCACCCGCTAGACAAAGCCTGTCAGTCTCCGGCATATTTCCTAAAATTACATTAAACTCGTCGAGAAACAAACGAGCACTTTCTGAAGGAGGCCTATAGAATGATAACAAAGATACTGAAACATTAGCATTATACAGTTTTAAAGACAGACACTCCGCATACTGGAAAGTTAAGTCTAGCCTGGCTGCTGACCAAGCGGTTTTTACGTAGACGGCTATTCCGCCCCCTTTTGCTGCATTACGTGTTAGAAAAAAGGCCTGAAAACCGGGCAGAGAAAATTGCTGTTGCGAAACGCCTTCCTCCACAACGTTAATTTCTGTTAAAACAAATACGTCTACCGTATCTTTCACTGATTCAACGATAATTTGGAATTCTTCCCAATACTTTCTTATACTTCTTATATTTACGTGTAGGAGCGTAAGCGCGCTAGCACTTGGGGGTAGCAGATCTAAAAACGATGGGAAATCTGAAAGTACAACAGTGTCATTCATTCCTAGATTATTTTTTCCAGGTCCCTAGTGCTAGAAACGCGAACAAGTGTAGCGTTCTCATCTTTTTTTTGCGAAAATCGTGCCGTTTTTTACCCAGACAAACCTATACGATTTTTCTTTGCCTCTGGTTCTGGCTCGCCAGAAGAGGTCTTTGTTGGTACTTGTTAAATTGTCGTTGAAATATATTTTTGGTTCACCTTGCGAACGAACGAGTCTGACCAAATTCTTGCGGGCTTTCATCCAGTGTTCTTTGACAGAAACGGACGCAAACTGAACTAGTATTGGCGGCGCCCCGTCGCGTCTAGAACGCAGACGGTGGCAGGCCACTACTATAATAATAATAATAATAATAATAATAATAATAATAATAATAATAATAATAATAATAATAATAATCATAATAATAAATACATTTATTCAGTAGTGCAAGTATAGCCAGTTGAGTGTCGGGTCCGATCAAAGCCATCAGGGACTTGTGGGACCAGACCCTTCACTGGAAAATACAAAAAAGGAAGTTCGCACGGAACAACATCACGTGCAGAAAAAAAGAACAAGCAAATAACATACAGATGATTGACTTGACAGGATGTAGTCGGAATGTTTGTGTCAGTGATTCGGGTGAAGCAGTGAAGATGAAACTATATCAAACGTTGTCTTGTCTTGATCACTGTGTCAATTACAGTCATTAATGTCATAAAAAAAAACACTCATGCATGAGTTATTTCAAAACACTGTATGGATATATTCAGAGACAGAGTTCTTGAATTCATGAGTCTTTTTCTGAAATATTTCATATGTTCAGTAAAAAACACACACAAAACACTTATTAGTAGAAAGAAAATCAGTCAAACAACGGGTCAAAGACAACGAAACTTCACGCAATAAATGCAGTCGTCATTTGGAATGTCCAGCGATTACAACAAAAAGCACGTACAGCACCATATAACAATAGAAAAGGAAAATAACGACATGGGAAAAAGTCACTATCTAGCCACATCGGAGAACATGTTTCTCAGAGAGGTCTTCAACATTTTGTTTGAGGTAATGGCAAGCAGAGCAGCTGGAACGTCGTTAAAAACTTTTGGCACATAAAAAGAACGCATGCTTTCGCCATAGTGTGTTCTCACTCGAGGAGATTGAAAACGCAGAACAGATCTAAGTTCGCGAGATGGACTGGCCGAGACCTTAAACTCACTCTCCCAGAAGTGTCGCCAAATTACCGTTTGAAGAAAAAGTGAAGGAAAACACGGTAACTTAAGCGAAGCAAACAGGCTCGCACTGGATGAAATGTGTGTATTGTATGCTACACTCTTCAGAATTCCCTTTAACGTACGATCAATTCTTGAGTGCCAAAAGAGTGGACAGTTAAAAAATACGCTTATGCCATATCTTAGTGTACTATAGGCTAACGCGTGCATAATGTTCTTTCTAATTGACAAAGGTAGAAATGATTTGATATTGTAAAGTAGACAAGAGACAGTTCTCAATCGTTGGCATATATATGATATGTGAGAGTTCCATGAGAGATCACTGTCAAAGTGAAGGCCTAAATACTTTACGGAGCTAACATATTCAACAGGTGTACAGTTAGAGCATGAACAATTGGAGTTGTGGAGAAATAGCTGAGATGTCAAGCTTACATTTTTTAAAGGGCTATGAAAGCAGACCAGCTTCGTTTTTGAAGCATTTACCCGAAGCTTGTTGGCGAAAAACCAGTCCATTATTTTAACAACATCGATCTGAAGCATTTCAATTGCGCGCTCGTACACTAGATGTCGAGAAAATATAAGGGTGTCATCGGCATATTGAAAAATTTTGGAAGTTGTGATAGAAGTTAAAATATCATTTACGTAGATGTTAAAAAAATAATGGAGACAAAATAGAGCCTTGTGGAACTCCGGAAGTTAAGAACGCGAGGGAGCTGCGTACGTTACCTACTGAAACAACTTGAGTACGATTTATTAGAAAACTTTTTAACAATGCATGAAATGGGCCACGAAAGCCCACTCTGTAGAGCTTGTCTAAGAGGATGTTATGGTTTACGGAATCGAGCGCTTTAGCAACGTCGATAAAAAGTGCGCACACAAACATGTTATTGTCAAAGGAAGAGTGTAGAATGTCCGAAAATTCTTCAAGAAGATTAATGGTACCACGACCAGTGACGAAACCGTATTGATGTGTCGAAATTATACTGTATTTCTCAAGAAACCCAGACATAGCAACAAATATATGTTTTTCCGAGATTTGTGAAATGCAGGACAATATTGAGATAGGCCTGTAGGATGAAACAGGGTTTGGTACTCCACCCTTAAAGAGTGGAATAACCATGACCTGCAAACCAGTCGTTTGGTACTTCTCCAGTTTCGAGAATGTTATTTATCATTACAAGGAGAACATTCTTCAAAGAGCCATAATTTCGGCATAAGTCACGCACTGTTATTCCATCGACACCGGCCGACCTAAAGCGCTTGAAGGAAAATAGGTAGGACCGCAGCTCTGGCTCTGAGAGAGGTGGAAGAAAAGCGGAATCAGAGATAGATAAAGTGCCGTCTGCCGGATCCTCATCACTGTCTATCGAGAGTGCGACTGAATTCGTGAAGAACACATTAAAGGCATTGACAGTAGAGGTCAAGTCCGCCCCGAAATGTTTTTTCAATGTCTCAGTCGAGTCCTTTTTTTTATGTCCACGAAGCTCATTGACAATTGACCAAGTTTTTCTGGAATCAGCACGTGCGTTTGCAATCTTTTTGGCATAATATTTTCTTTTTGCTGATCGAATAAGGGCATTCACCCTGTTTCTTTGTATTTTACATTCTATTTTGAGATTGGCATTGTTGGGAGAGCGCCGAAGCTTTTTCCACAATAGTTCTTTCTGCGTTATACTGTTAAGAATATCTGAAGTAAGCCAAGGCAGTGAGGGTTTACGTTTCTTAACATATATAACGGTCATCGATAACTCCCGGAAATTTCTAATGATGTCTACAAATATTGAGTACAAGTTCGTGCGGTCGACTGAGGATAGGAATCTATTCCAATCATATTCTTGAATTAGTCGATCAAAAGTTGTGAAGTCAAGCCGCTCTAAACGACACGCACTTTCGAAATTATAACCTTTTGTGGAGGGAAAAACAGATTTACATGCGACAAAATAATGATCTGCAAGCTTTTGTAAAATGACTGCGGAGTGTATGGAAGCATCTGGAACTCGGACGTTTATATGATCTAGGCAGGATGATACAAGATTTTCATTTAATACTTCTTCGCGGGTCGCACTCTGAACGGTAGGCATAATTCCATGCTCGGCAAGTAGTGATAAATAATCACAAACATAATTTTTGGAAGTTTTGAGGGTGTCAATGTTGATATCTCCCACCAAATATAAATGGGCTTCATTAGACAATTCTCCCAAATTTTCCCTCAGCTCCTCTAAGAAGCCAGAGCAGTTGGACGAAGGAGGTCTGTAAAGTGCAAGCAAGCAAATCGTATAGTTAGAATTAGAAACCTTTAGCATCAAGCTCTCCGAATGTTGAAATGTGACATCAGTTTGAGTTGTTGACCATGAGTTCCTTATAAATACGCCGATTCCTCCTCCTCGAGTAATTGGCCGTGTATAAAAGAAATTTTGAAATCCTAAAATGCTAAACTGTGACAGATGATGGGCACTGACATTGATTTCTGTTAGCACAATTGCATCAATTTGGTCCCTCATTTGATCAATAACTGTCTTAAATTCATCCCAGTATTTTCGAATACTGCGAATGTTTATGTGTAAGACCGTGAAAGAGTCGGTTGAAGAAGAGGAAAACGAACTATTAAACGAGAGAAAATCGGCGTACTGTAAAAAACTAGCCATGTCGGTTATGTGATTAGGTCCAGGTCACTTCTCTGTTGAATCCGTACCGGAGAAGCGCCCTCATCTTTTCTGGCATAAATTCGAGCATTTTTGACCCACACAAATTTGTAACCGCGTTCTTTTCCAAGAGCACGTGCCTGCCAGAAAAGTTCTCTGTTGGTCTGAGTTAAGCTGTTGTTGAAATACAGTCTTTCGGGTGGATTGTCACGAGACAATTGCCTAAGCTTGCTACGAGCTTGCATCCATTTGTCTTTAGTGGCTACAGATGTAAACTTTACCAAAATAGGTGGTTTTATAGATCGTTTGCCTGGTAGTCTGAAAACCGAGACGACATCGGCTGGTTGATGTCCCGGAATTCCTATTTGCGAGGAGAGCGATAAGTCCTCGCAGACTGCGATAAGCGATACTAGCCTGAGCATTTTGAGAGACATGGTAATCTCTTGTGGCCTGGTTGACGTAGGCGCCTCGTGCGCACCAACGCATAGTCTGCGCAACACACATTTTCAAGGTACTTCCCACGCTCGTCTTGACCGTATTTATTTATCGTGTGACATGTTGCAACAAGTGCGTGAGTATATATTGTCCAACCAGTATTTTTCTCGGACCATTGTCTCGTAAGCTTTAAAATAGGGAAAAAAGAAAGCGCAGCCTCAAAGTTCAATTGGGACCTCTGGAAGATCAAAAGAACTCTACTTAAGGATGAAAAGTCCATTGATACTGTAGACGGACTACTGCGTGACGTAAGCAAAAAAGACGGTGAATTAGGTGACATGTGGGAAGTATTAAAAGAGGAAGTGAAATTGGTAGCGATCGAAAGATCGAGTAACATTCTTTTTCAGCGCAGGGAGTGCGAAAAACAACTAAAAGCGGAACCTGGAAGCACTTCGCCGCTTAGAGAGCCAAAAACCAGGAACAAGCATGGCAGATATAAGAAACATTAAAGCAGAGCTAGACAAATTATACCAAGAAAAGTACAAAGGGGCAGTAATACGTTCACGGTCTGAGAAGTACCTATTGGGGGAGCAGCCCACCAAGCGAGCTTTGTCCGATGAAAAGAAATATGCGTTGTCGAAGGAAATCCGTGAAATTGAGGTTAATGGGGCAATAAGCAGCGATAAAGAGATCATTCAGCAAGGCTTTGTCGACTATTATAATAAGCTCTTTGGCGAACGGTCGCCTCCTAAAGGTTTTCAAAATCTAGATGACTTTCTTGCTCTCATGCCCCAACTAAGCGAGGACGCGAAAACATGGCTAGAAGAAGACATAACCGTAGAAGAGATTGAGCTAGTTATTGATTTGTTAGCGCGACAGAAAACACCGGGGCCCGATGACCTGTGCGCAGAATTTTATCAATGTCTCAAAAAATTTGTCAGCCCCTTACTGCTTTCGGTATTTCAAGAAGCCTACAAAAAACATAAATTGCCACGTTCTTTTTCTGAAGCCCACACCATTGTTATACCGAAGTCGGACGACGAAGTTAAAAAACGCAGTGTAACAGGCTATAGGCCTATTTTGTTGTGCAATACAGATTATAAAGTATTTACAAAAGTCCTCACGCGCCGCCTTCAGAAAGGCATCGTTACCTTATTGGAGATCACCAAACTTGTGGTATACAAGGGAGGTCTATACAAACAAACATACACGTTGCAAGGAGCATTTTAAAAACAGTGGGGGGTAGCCGCGTGGCCATGATTCAGCTGGATTTTGAAAAAGCTTTCGATAGAGTTCGTCACGACGTGCTTAAGCGGATTTTATCACACGTAAATGTCGGGGACGTAATTTTGGAAGGCGTGACTATGGCGTATAATAATAATAATAATAATAATAATAATAATAATTTAATAATAATAATTTTTATTTTTTTGCATGTATCATACTTGGTAAAAATACGGGTCTGTCAAAGCCAATTGGATGACTTGTGGGACAGCACCCTTCACTTAATGAGTACAAAATGTCCCCCTGATTTGTAGTAACCGACTCAGGCAACTGTTACCACGCTATGACAGTGACGATGATGATTAAAGAAAGAAAAGAAGAAAAAATCACGTTTGTTAGCGTTCACGCAAAAACACACACAGGGTCACGCACACACACAGACACGCAAGGTCATGATGTTTTGCTGAGATCTTGGAGTGCTCGTTTCAGTTTCTTCAGGGAATCCGCACCATAAACGTCGTCCGGTAGGCTGTTGAAAATCGTTGGTACATAAAAGTCCCGAACCTTCTTCCCGTATTTTGTTGTTACAAAAGGTACCTTAAATCGTTCTGTGTGTCTAAGCGATCTAGTAGCCACATGGAGTATCTTATATATATCGCTCCAAAAATACTTAAGGACCACAGTCTGAACCAAAAAAGCCCTGAAGAAGGGCAAACCTAAGTTGGCGAGTTTTTCCTCTTCAGTTTGCAATGCTGGTCCATAGACAATGCTTCTAAAAATGCCTTTCAAAATTGTATCTATTTTTTTGTGCCAGGCTCCAGAGCTATGTCCAAAGATTGTTATACCATACCGCAAAATTCCGTATACTAATGCTTGAGCTATTGTTTTTTTTTGTTGAACTAGGTATTAAGGATCGTGTATTGTACAGCAAACATGACACACTCCGCAGTCTTCTGCAAAGCTGTGAGAGATGAGTGTTCTATGACAAATCATTGTCAAATTCTATCCCAAGATATTTAACCTTATCAACGTAAGTTACAGGACTGCAGTTGCAAGAAATACACCCAGACGTATGCATGAAAAGGGGATGGTTGGACGTTAGAATTTTAAGGGGATTATGAAAGCAGGCAAGCTTGGTTTTTGATACATTTATCGTTAAACAATTTGCTTCAAACCAGTCGTGTAAATGGCAAGTGTCGTTTTGCAGCGAAGTGATAGCAGTAGCCGGATTAAGGTGGACCGAGAGCAAAACCGTGTCATCCGCGTATTGGAAAAGGTTACAAGCGGAGATTGCTTTGGACATGTCATTAACAAAGATGTTGAAAAGGATAGGCGATAAAACAGATCCTTGGGGAACCCCGGCCTTTAAGTCAATTTTGGAGCTTCGGTTATTGGCTATAGAAACTACTTGTGTCCGACCAGTTAAAAAATTGTGTAGTAAAGAAAAGAAAGGACCGCGGAATCCAAGGTTGGATAATTTTTTCAGCAGAATGCTATGACTTACAGTATCAAACGCCTTGGAAACATCAATAAAGAGCACGCAGGAGACTTGATTCATCTCAAAAGCGAGATGCAATTCATCTGTGAAGTTCTCTAACAGCGGCTGGGTTCCACGTCCACTAACAAAACCATATTGCCTAGGCGAAATAATGTCAAACCTATCAAGGAATGCCGTCATAGTTTCGAGAATATGTTTTTCCAATATTTGTATTATGCAAGGTAAAATTGAAATTGGTCGATAGTTGTCAAGTTTGTTGCGTTCTCCTCCTTTAAATAGAGGCTTCACTAGTCCGCTCTTCAAAGTGTCGGGGATTGATCCGGAAGAAATAAAACCATTTAGCATATGAAGGACCACATGTTTTATAGAATCATAATTCCTCTTTAGATCCTCCGCACTGATGCCATCTACACCAGGCGCCTTGTTTGCCTTGAAACTGAAAAGCTGGGATCGAAGATCAGGCTCGGTCATTTGGGGTAGGAAAGCCGAGGCGGAGTTTGAATCTGAAGCACCTGTTGCAAATAGAGAAGTGTCACGGGCTACTCCGGAGAACGTAGCAAAGAATTTATTAAAATCTTCTACCAATTTCTTACTGTCATGGCCAAAAACTGTTTCAAGTGTGTCATCAATCGACCTCTTCACACCCTTGCCTCGCAACTGATTTACCAAACACCATGTCTGTGAAATATTTGATCGGGCTTTAAAAAACGCTTCACGGAAGTATATCCTCTTCGCTGAACGAATAAGCGCGTTTACGCGGTTTCGCATAATGCGGAATTCTTCCTTCAACTGGGCATTATTTGGAGACCGGCGACAACGGGCCCAAAGAGCATCTTTAGATTTTATAGATGACAGAATATCATCGGTTATCCAATCATGGTCGTTTCGACGCCGCCTCACAGTAATAACTTTTCTAGCTTGCCACCTAAAAAGGCGGAACTGCTCACTAAACCTAGTGTAGACGTCGTTGAAGTCTTGAATATGCAATAGACTATTCCAATCGTATTTTTGTACCAACTTATCAAGTCGTGCGCGATCAATTATTTCTTTATTTTGTGTTACAGCCGTCGAGGGCCTAAGAGTGAGTTGTGATACAAATTGGCAAGCCACATAGTAATGGTCAGCAAGCTTCTGCTCTATTATGGCCGATTTTGTTGCTATGTTCTGAGCACGCACATTGATATGGTCTAGGCATGATTTGACAATATGATCACCTAAATGTTCTTCTCGTGTGGGACCAAGAATCAAACACTCCAGACCAAAATATGCCAATAAATTCAGATAGTCACACACGAGAGACTTGACTGGCTTAAGCGTGTCGATGTTGAAGTCGCCTACCAAACAGATGTCATTCATGGACTGAAAAGTCTGAAGCTTATTCCTGAGCTCTTCCAAAAACTTCAAAGGATGAGCCGAAGGAGGTCTGTAGAAGGCTAGCAAACATAAAGACCATTTTGAATTCCATATCCTTATAAAGAGTGTCTCACAATTAATGAAATCGACATCAAGCTTTTCAGTACCCCACGAATCTCTCACAAAGATAGCAATTCCTCCTCCTCGGCCAACCGGACGTGTGAAAAAGTGTGCATTATACCCTGGTATTTGGAAATCATTACAGGAAACGTCTTTAACATTGATTTCTGTAAGGACAAAAACATCAAATATTGACGTTACATTTTTGACAGTTAGTGTAAACTCATCCGAATATTTTCGAATACTCCTGATGTTAACATGTAATAAACCAAAAGTGCTATCACTGACTGTATCAAAGAAACGTTGCAGAGATAAAAAGTCTGAGCAGTTAGAAAACTGTACCTCCATAAATCAATGTTGTTGTCATTCGATACCTTGTTATCTGTCGGTTTGGCAAAAGAGCAGCTAAGCAATCCTCTCCAGGTCAGCAAACCGATGGATGCGTACTGCAGGAGAGGATTCCGTTTTCTTTGCAAACAGTTTACCATTCTTCACCCATGTGAATTTGTAATGCATGTCTCTTGCTTTCTCACGTAACTTCCAAAAGAGTTCCTTGTTCCTGCGGGTGAGGTTTTCGTTGAAGAAGAGTTTGGGTAAAGACCCCTTTTCTGCAAGAGGTCGCAGTTTTTTTCTTGTGGAAAGCCACTGATCTCTAAGCGCTGCCGTAGAGAATCTGACCAGTATAGGAGGAGGGATGTCACGTCGAGATGGTAGGCGGTGCATGGTCACTATATCACTTTGTTGGAAGTCAGCTAGGCCGAGCTTACTGGCCAGCTCATCGACAACTGTGATCAAGTTCTCATTTGAGGAACAAGGCAGCCCATGTATTTCGAGATTTGAATGTCGGCTATACTGATCACTGTCATTTAACTCGTCCTGGAGGTGTTGAATGGTCTTGGACTGCTCCGTAACTATCTCTCTCAGTGACGTGGTCTCGTTGCGGAGTTCTGTCACTGATGATGCGTTAGCGGTGGCTGTCAAGAGCAGAGAGTCGTAGCTCTCCGACAGGAAGTCAACCGACTTTTGAATCTCTGTTAGTGCAGATTTAAGGTTCTCGACCACAGGCTTTAATGTCAAGAGCTGGTCTATTTTGGCTGGTAACGAAAGGAGGCTGTCGACGTTGGCCTTGAGGGACGTTAGGCAATCTAGTTTTGACTCCAGCGATCGAAAGTGCTCGGCGGTCACGGGAGGTTCACATTGTGACAAGCCCGTCTCAGATGGAGAACCGGGCCCTCTACTCTGTTCTCGGCATCGACGGCAGCGCCAAATCTCCCGCTTTGCGGTCCCCATGGTTAATAATAATAATAATAATAATAATAATAATAATAATAATAATAATAATAATAATAATAATAATAATAATAATAATAATAATAATAATAATAATAATAATAATAATAATAATAATAATAAATTTATTTGTACATTATGGGTGCAGTGATGAAGCAGGCCGGTTCGTCAAAGCCTTCAAGGGCTTGTGTGACTGAACCATGGTAGCACTGGTGACAAAATATTCAAAAAAAAAAAGAAAACAGTGGAGGATTTGAGCAAAATGACGTCAGTTGTCACGATAAAAAGAACAATCACAGAAACTGAAAGTCACACTGGAGTCACGTGACAGTCACACGAATGTCACATGAAAGTCACAGGAAGGTTACACCCACAAGCCTAAAGCTTTTGTCATAAACGCGTGTGTTATTAAAAAAAAAACAAAAAAAACCGCTTGTTAACTTAGAATGAAACTACACCGCTTCCCCCTCCCCCCCCCCCTTTCCCTCCTCTTTCTCGCGATAGACAAAAAATTATTTATGTATCTCCTTCATTCCAATATACATGGCGTAGAGCTTTTTTAAGTTTCTTTTTGGACGTGATGTCTGAAAAATGAGGCGGGAGAGAGTTAAATATATGCGGAACATAAAATGAACGAATGTTTTTACCATATCGAGTGTAGCAACTGGGAACAAGGTATCGTGAAACCTTGCGCAACTGCCGTGAGACCGGGTGATGCGTTTTAAATTCATCATTCCAGTTGTGATTGAGTACCACTGTTTCCAAGAACAAAGATCGAAAATCGGGCATTAAAAGCATTTGAAAAAAAATTTAAATTGGAGGACGTAAGATTATAGCATACATTTCTTAGAATTCCCTTCAAGATGCTGTTCACCTTTGTTTGCCATAAGTTCGAGCATTGGCCAAAAATAGTTATACCATAGCGTAACTTGCTGTAAGCTAAAGAATAGGCAATATGCTTGCGAACACCAAGAGGCATAAATGTTTTGATATGATAAAGCAAGCAGGAAACACTCCTTAGTTGTGAACATATTTTTGTAAGATGAGAGTTCCATGATAGGTCTGAATCTAAGAGTATTCCAAGGTATTTTACGGTGTCTGAATAAGGAATTTGATCACAATGGCAGAGGATACAGTCTGATGTGTGCAAGAAAAAAGGAACATTTAAAGAAATAACTTTTAGAGGATTGTGAAAGCAGACGAGTTTCGTCTTAGAGATGTTTATATCAAGTAGATTGCGATTAAACCAATCCATTAGTTGATTTGAAGAACGTTGGAGCATCTCTATTGATTTTGGATAAGAGAGGTGACGCGTAAGTAACAAAGTGTCATCAGCGTACTGGTATAGAATGCAGTCGGAAACAGCAGTGCACATATCATTGACATAAATATTGAACAATAGTGGTGAAAGGATAGACCCCTGTGGGACCCCAGATTTCAAAAATATTTTAGAGCTATGCACGCCGTTCACCGAAACCATTTGTGAGCGGTCAGATAAGAAGCTCTCTAATAGCAACAAGAAAGGACCACGGAAACCTATAGCTGAAAGCTTTTTGAGTAAAATGGAGTGAGTAACTGTATCAAATGCCTTTGATACGTCAAGAAAGCACGCGCATGTACATAAGTTGTGTTCAAAGCCATAATTTATGTCGTCCGAAAGAGCATCCAGGAGAGGTTGTGTGCCTCGGCCGGCAATAAAGCCATACTGATTTGGAGACATTAAGTTGTGTTTGTCTATAAAGGAAGACATGGTGATAAAAATAAATTTCTCTAATATTTTAGCTAGACATGGCAAAATGGAAATAGGCCGATAGTTTTCAACCTTACTACGACATCCTCCCTTCAAGATAGGTGTAACAACCGCGATTTTTAGATCATCAGGTATACAACCGGTTTCAATTATAGTGTTCAACAACAGAAGAAGTGTGTCCCGAACATAATTCCAATTCCTGCGTAGATCACTCAGCCGTACAGCATCGAATCCTGGAGATTTACTCGACTTCAAGCTAAAAATTATAGATTGCAAGTCATCAGCTGTCATCAGTGGGAGAAAAGCGGAAGCAGAGTTTGCGTAAGAAAAAGAAAGGGATAAGGTGCTTTTCCGGAGTGTACCGGAAATAATAATAATAATAATATTAATAATAAATAATAATAATAATAAATTTTAATAATAATAAATTTTATTTGCCCATCAGGAATGCCATGTTATATGTATGGGCACATCAAAGCCAGCTAAAGGCTTGTGGGATGACGCCCTAAAAAAAATAAAACACAATAAGATCGGCAAAAATGCAAAAGTAGAAAAAAAACAGAAAAAAACGACGAAGCAAAAAAGACATTGTCAGGACAGAAAGCTATACATAAATGTCGTCAGAACTATTAGAGCAGTGGAAAGGAAAGTATAATTAGCGACAAGCCAAGAGCGGAGCGCGATCTCGAGAGGAAGCAGACGAAAGTCTGGAGTAGTGAGGCGGTTTCTCTTCTCCAATAATAATAATAATAATAATAATAATAATAATAATAATAATACATTTTTTATTTTCACACACATTGGAATTCAAGTGTTAGATACGGGCATATCAAAGCCTGCAAAGGGCTTGTATGATGACGCCCATAAAAAAATTCAAAAGACCGTTATCGTGATTCCACAATGTAAGACAGAAAGTCGAACTATAAAACACAAAAAGCACGAAGCAAAAAAAAAAACAAGAAAAAAAAAAGCACGAGTGGCGTTAAAATGATCACAAAAGAAAAAAAAAACACGTAGGAAAAAAGCAACACGAAAAGCGTTAAGCGAAAACAAAGTAAAAGGGAAAAAAATAAAAAAAGGTGAAACTATGTTAAAATTAACTTAGCTAATCACAGTTCAAGCTCGAAGCATGCAGACACAGCAAAGAGATGCTAGATGGAATCAAAGTTGGTGCACTTGAGTTCCTTCTTCAGTTGTTTCAATGATGTAATGTCAATGAAAGTGTCAGGAAGGGCGTTGAACAAATACGGGACGTAGTAATCCCGAGTGTATTTACCGTATCTGGTCGAATAAATTGGCACTACAAAGCGAGGAACGCGACGAAGTATTCGGGGAGACTGAAATGGTGTTTTTAACTAATTTTTCCAAAAGCTACGGAGCACTACCGTTTGTATAAAAAGAGAACGCAGATTAGGCAATTGAAGACTTCGAAAAATATCACTGTTGCTGGAAAAATTAGAATTATATGCTACGCTTGTCAGGATTCCTTTCAATAAAGAATTAACTTTGGACTGCCATCGACCGGAACAGTTGCCAAACACCGTAACACCGTATCGAAGGATACTGTAAGCAAGCGCATGGACGATTATTATTCTGATACCGACTGGCATAAAAAATTTAGTATTATAAAGCATACAAGACACAATTCGTAATTTGCTACAAATATATGACATATGGGTGTTCCAAGACATATCAAAATCGAAATGTACACCTAAGTATTTCACGTGATCGACAGACTCGATTGGTACACAGTTGCATTGAGCACAACTTGAAGGGTGAAGCAAAAACTTTACTTGGGCCTGGCGTCTTTTAAGAGGGTTGTGAAAACATGCCAGCTTTGTTTTAGAGCGGTTTACGTCTAGGAGGTTATCACCGAACCAATCCATTATATGAGAGGCGTTTATTTCGAGTGTGTGGAGTGAGTCAGAGAAATTAATATGACGTGACACAAGGAGAGTGTCATCGGCATATTGGTACATTTTACACCCGTTGATAACCTGGGCCATGTCATTCACAAAAATATTGAAAAGTAGAGGAGAAAGAACAGAACCCTGAGGCACTCCCGCCAGTAAAGAATGCCGAGAACTTTTAAAGTTTCCAATTAGGACAAACTGGGACCTTTTATAAAGAAAGTTTTCCAGTAAAGAATAAAACGGGCCGCGAAACCCAAGGCGATATAATTTTGCTAGGAGCAACTGATGGCTGACAGTGTCGAAAGCCTTGGACACATCAAGAAAGAGAGCACATGCAAACATATTACTTTCGAATGTTGAATATATGTAATCAGAAAAATCATCAAGGGCCGGTTGCGTGCCTTTCCCAGTAATGAATCCGTATTGAGTAGATGAAAAGATTTCGTTCTTATCTAAAAAACTGCTCATCGTCAGAAAGAGGTGTTTCTCGAGAATTTGTCCTAAAATAGGTAGAATCGAAATAGGGCGATAATTTGCAACATTGGATCGTTCTCCTCCTTTGAAAAGTGGCCGCACAATAGCAGCCTTGAGTTCATCAGGTATGCTGCCAGACGTAATGAAGCCGTTCAGCATAGCGAGCAGAACGTTCTTAATATATGTGAAAGTTCTCTGAAGATCATACGCTCGAATACCATCAATACCGGGATATAATAATAATAATAATAATAATAATAATAATAATAATAATAATAATAATAATAATAATTAATAATAATAATAATAATTGTTTATTGCTACCAGCAAAGAAAAGTTTAGTATTGCGGATGCATCAAAGCCAGCAGGCGGCTTGTGCGACGCCATCCTCCAATAAAAAAACGATATGTAGCTGTGTAGCTACGGAAAATACAATAATATAAAACAGACAAAAAAGAGAAATATAAACGCAATTCTATGAAGTTAGCCACTCTAGCTATAACGTGAAGATTTTGCGCGACAGGGTATTATGCACATACTAAAGCGGAAATCAAGAGCAATGTCAAAGCAAAATGAAATACCACAAAACTGGAAAATATGCGAAAAAATTCACAGAAGGTGTCTTCTGTTAAAATGTCCTACAGACAGCAGAATATTCATTAATGTTCCATAAAGGCAGGCGTTTAAAAGTGGCACACATTACCAAGCAAAATGCGTCTACAATATAAACAAACAGGATAGAGACCGAAACCAATAGTTCCCTATTAAAACGAAATACCTCTAAGCATCTTTTTAACTTTGCCCAAGGATGTTTGGTTTAGAAGTTCAGGTGGTAAGTGAGAAAAAATATATGGCACATAGAACGCACGCGTACTTTCGCCATAACGGGTGCGGGAAAGAGGTATGTGAAAAGGGTGCGTATGTCGAAGATCACGTGAGGGTGGGCTTGAGATTTTGAAATCAGAGTTCCAAAAGTGCCGCAATACCACTGAATGAACATAAAGGGTTTGGAAGTTAGGTAGTTGCAAATATTCAAAAAGATTAGCGTTGTCAGGTATTTTAAGTTTATAAGAGACACTTTTCAGGATAGCTTTCAGGATACAGTCTACTTTGGTTTTCCAATAGTCAGAAGAATGTCCGAAAACGGTGATAGAGTAGCGAAGGACGCTATATGCAAGCGAATGGGCAATCATTCTTCGAACAGATACAGGAAAAAATATTTTGTATTATATAATAGGCAACTAATGCTTCTTAGTTTTTTACAGATGTATGTAAAATGAACATTCCATTTCAGACCGCTGTCAAAATATATGCCTAGATACTTCACACTATATGTATACTCAACCGGAGTGCAGTTGCATTGATGACAGAAAGAAGAGTGCAGAACTAATGGAATGTTGAGAGTGACTGTTTTGAGTGGATTATAGAAGCATACTAGTTTTGTCTTTTTAACATTTATATCAAGAAGGTTTTTTTTGAACCAGTCCATAATTGCTATGGCTTGAAATTGTAACTGGCTGATGGAATTGGCATAGTTGATATGTTGGGTCATAATTACAGTGTCGTCCGCGTATTGATAGAGCTTACATCCCGGTACCATGGTGGCGATATCATTGACAAAAATATTAAACAAAAGAGGTGATAGAATAGATCCCTGTGGTACTCCCGCTTTTAGTTCAGTTCGAGAACTCTGAAATCCAGATGCGCACACCAGTTGAGAGCGATGAGAAAGATAGTTTTTAAGTAGGCAAAAAAATGAACCACGAAACCCTAGGCTGTACAGTTTCTTCAACAGTATCGTATGGCTTACTGTATCGAAAGCTTTGGACACATCTAAGAATAGTGCGGAGGTAACAAGATTGTGATCGAATGCTGAGTATAGGTGATCTGCGAAATCTTCTAGAAGAGGCTGAGTGCCCTTTCCTTGCACAAAACCAAATTGAGTTGGAGATAAGATATTAAATTTTTCTATAAAATATGTCATAATATTAAACACATGTTTTTCGAGGATCTGAGCGATGATTGGCAAGAGAGAAATTGGACAATAGTTTGCAATATTGTTTCTGGTACCACCTTTATACAAAGGACGTACTATAGATGTTTTAAGTTCATCGGGAAGTACCTTGGTTTCAATAAAACCATTTACCATAAATAGAAGTACGTCTTTCAGAATGCCTATATTTCTGCGAAGGTCAGATAGACGGATTCCGTCTATGCCAGGGGACTTATTGTTCTTGAAACTAGACAAGATGGAATATAGATCAGCTTCCTGAAGAGATGGAAGGAACGCTGAGGAAGAGACTAGGTTATCAAACGCAATAATAATAATAATAATAATAACATTTATTGTATGGAGCACAGCAAAGTTTGCGTGACGGGCGCATCAAAGCCATAACAAGGCTTGTGGGATGCTACCCTAAAATTAACACTCTAAACATTGCTACCCGGTATACAAAAGGAAATAAGACAAATTGACATACACACGTCCTTAGAATGTCCCAAGGTCATAGTCAGCAATTGGGTGCATGCAACACACAGAACCACAACTCCAGTACTGATGCAAGTACATAGATAAGGTTTAAAAGAACTTAATATAAAAATAACGATAATCACAAAGACCAAAGCGTCGCGCCTGGTGAGGAAAAGAAAAAGAAAAAAATTGTCAGGCGAAAAACGAAATTGCAGTACACGGCGTCCAACGAGCGATTGTCCAGGACGTCCAGGCTACACAAGTGCAACCCCCACTTGGAAACACTAAACAAAGTAAAGCAGAGATCATCAAAAACTCATACTTCTAAGTGATTTCTTAAGTTTACGGAGCGAGGTAAGGCCTAGAAGCTCGGGTGGCAGCTGTGAGAAAAGCTTTGGAACGTAATATGCTCGCGTACTTTCACCGTATCGGGTATGCGCAAGAGGTATTTGGAAAGGCTGCACGTGTCGGAGGGCACGAGATGGTGAGCTTAAAGTTTTGAATTCAGAGCTCCAGAAATGTCGCAAAATAACTGTATGAACATAGAGGGTGTGAAAGTCAGGCAGTTGAAGAATGTCGAAAAGGGTGGTGTCCTCAGGTACTTGCATGTTATAGGAGACACTCCTTAGGATTGCTTTAAGGATGCTGTCAATTCTAGCTCTCCAGAAAGCGGAACAATTACCAAAAACTGTTATGCCATATCGAAGGATACTGTACCCAAGAGTATGAGCAATAACCTTACGAACAGAAAGAGGCATGAGACATTTGGATCGATATAAGATGCAGCTGGCGCTTCTTAATTTTTTGCAAATATATGCTAAATGGGCATGCCATTTTAGGCCACTATCGAAAAATATACCAAGGTACTTAACACTACTAGCGTACTCTAAGGGGACACAGGCGCACTGATTACAAGCAGATGAGTGTAAAATAAAAGGAATGCTGAGATTGACTGTTTTTC
>JABSTQ010003822.1:0-64147 GCA_013358835.2 Ixodes persulcatus
CGTCCGTGCTCAGACGTCGCCGATCGGGGCAGCTGATATCCTTTGATAAGTGGGCACTCCGCGAGCGGTCATTTGGGCCAAGGTGAGGAGGTTCGTTTTGCTGCTCATTCGTGGACAGCCGGAGATGCACCGTGGCATCCGACCGAGCAAATGCACAAGGCGACTTCGCTAATTGTTAGGTAGTATAATTAGGGTTGTTCGTTTGCGGGTAAAACCCGATTTTACTCGATTTTTACACCCCGAACAAGTTTCAGGAGAATCGGGTTAAACCCGATTTCTCCCCGAATTCCAAAACCACATAACCAACCTATTTATTTTTACGCCGCACGGAGTTTGCGGTGCACACGCGCTAGCTACCCTACCTCGGGACAACAGTGACCTATAGTTCATTTCGCAAGCTGCGTGCAGAACTGTGGACGTTACACGACTCTCAACTAACCGCCCAACGAGCTCGCTTAACTCACTGTCCCATTCTACGGAGGCCGGCTGAGGAAAAGCGACAATAGGCGATGGGTCCTCGGAGGGACATTTCCGTCCACCCGGTGTGCAGGTGTAACCGCCTCGGCACGCCATGTAGCATCGGCCCTGCTGCACGCAGCTTGTAAAATGCACTAAAATTCCCCTTCGACTGCTGACACCCAGCAGGATCTTTCGGGTAGCATGGCCATCTCGCTGGCAGTCAACATTTCTCAAGAACAACGTCCGAGCCAGTCAGTCGCGTAAACAGATCTGGACAACTTAACGGGTTTATCCCACAGTGAAATATCTGATCGAAGACGACAGTCCCTCGAACGGTCGGGGTTCTTGTTGACACCTGAGGGAGAGGAGGATTTCATGGGAGGTGCTTCCCTTGAAGCGACCGACGACGATCGGAGCTCGAAAACCCTGATGTCCCCCCGATTACCAGCTTGAAACAGACCCCTAATTTTAACGCGCTACCGTTAAAAGGCTCGTAAAACACTCCACAAAGAAAAAAAAAAAACGAATGTAATTTTGATTACATTTGAAAATTTAACCCGAAAAACCCCGAATTTCGGAATGTGTCCCCAAAAAAACACGATTTCTCCCCGATTATCGGCTTGAAAATTAGCACCCGATTATTACCCCCCGAATTTAAAAAAAAATATAAAACCCGAAAACGAAACACCCTAAGTATAATCCGCTATCCACGTTCTCGCCGCTTCGAGTCAAGGCGATTAAGCATGCAGTTGATAGCGCGCGGGATAACTAAAAATGCAACGTCCTGGTAAAAAAATAAAATAAATAAATAAAAAAAATAATAATATTTACGCAATGCTTTTTTTTTTTTTTTTTAAACAAGAGAGGTTTTGTTTTTTGGTTTGAATCATCGGAAACTGTTCTGAAATTTCTGAGGAGCTCTTTTGCAGGTGTAATTTCAAATCACTACCCGAGCAACTAATAATTTTCTCTTGTTGTTTCGAACAACCATGCACGAGTTTGCAAACAGCGGGAGCTACGGCCCCAGCAAGCCAATCAGAACGCCGGAGCGGAATCACGTGACAACGTATCGTCCGGATGCATTATAGAAAGTGTGTGAACCGTAGCGTTCGCTTTTTGCAAGTGCCCAAATATTAAAGCAATAAACAGCATACTCGTGAACAACAAAGCGGATTACCACTTTGTATGCAACCGATGCGTATTCAGTACATGGACGAGACGAATACATGTGAAATATAAAGTTTCCTTTATTTTGCTCGAACCCTGTCTAAACTTTCGACGTATAAAGTTAAGCATGCGCAGAGCTTCTAGAGCTATCATTTCGGCATGATTCTTCCAAGTTAAAGCACCAGACAGGATGAAGTCCAAGTATATTTCCTTTGACCAAACCCTAATTATTTCTTGATTTACAATGTAAAAAGAAGGAACAGAACTTTTTTTTTTTTTGTAAATCTCATGTGTACGCGTTTTTTTTTTTTTTTTTTTTTTTTTTTTTTAACGTTTAATTAAGTTCATCCTCCAGTTGTCACACCATACAGAAGTTCTGTCTTGGTCACTCGTAAAATGCTAATATCATTGGAATCATTATTTAATCTATAAATAATGCTGTCATCCGCAAAATGTCTAATATTCAATTGTATATCCGTTTTAATATCATTTATATAAACCAGGAAAAGCAAAGAATCCAGAACAGAGCCGTGGGGAACACCAGAAGTAGCTGTTACATATTCAGATTTGTCAGCATTTGATACAACACATTGCCTTCGCTCGCTAAGGTAGTCCCTCAGCCAAGCCAATTCATTACTATCGAGTGACAGGGAAATAAGTTTGTAAAATAACGAGCCATGATCCCCAGGGTCAGCCGTCTTTCTAAAATCTAAAAATAAACAAACTCAATCGTTTCCGGCAGTCAAATGTGCCAGCAAGAGAGTGAATAACGTATACAAGTGGCAGTGCTACAGGATGCTCCAATACGAAAGCCGTGTCTCATAGACGGTGATTCTTGAACGTTGTCAATTTTCTAGTAAGAAAATTGACAACGTTCAAGTGAGAATGAGGTTGCTATAAATTACGTGTTTGACGAGTTTGCAGCATATGGACGTTAAAGAAACAGGTCCAGGCACGTATCCAGGGGGGGGGGGGGGGGGGGGGGCCCCCCCCCCGAAATCTTTCATTTTGCTGGGACCTCCTCTCCCCACTCCCCCTCATACAGCATTTTGTCATGGGCGCCCCCCCCCCCCCCCCCCCCCGAAACAAAATCCTGGCTACGTGCCTGAACAGGTCTATAATTTTCCACACAGTTTTTGAATTTTGATTGTGTATTGGCACTACATCGCCATTTTCCAATCGGATGAAAGCTTTTGATCGTCTAAAGATTTGTTAAAAAGGACGGGCATAATAGTTTGCCAACTCACCGGAACAGTTCTTTAATATCACCGGAGAAATGTTATCTGGTCCGGTTCATTTCTTCGCACCAAGTTCTCGTAAAGGCTATGATTATACATTATAATGCAATTAAACGCAAAGGTGCGAGCGAGCTGGACAAGAATGACGAAAATATTCCCTGGAGAAGGGGAACAAGAGGGACAAAGGACAAACAATGGATAGGCTTAGCGATTCCATTGTAAGTTATTTCTATTGGTGACTTAACACGCTGCATCACCGCTTGCACGTTAGGATAACGGCATGAGGCAGCAGGTTTAGAAGGAAAAAAAAAAAAAACATTAAAAATACTCACCGAGATACGTCACCTTTATTTTTTCATCCGCGGTACGTTTTAGGGTTGATTTTTAATTTGCCATCTACCTCCTTGTAATATTTGGATTTCGATTCCTTTATTGAAGTTTTAAAAAAGAGTATGAACCTTTTTCAAGCTTGCCTTGTTGGATGTTCCCCCCTTATTGGTAAATCGAAGGTACGCTCGTCGTTTTAATTTACTACTCTTTCTCACTTTCCTTGTTACCCAAGACTTGCTTTTAGATTCCGAAGATTGTATTGCGGAGTTTTGTTTTGAATAAGTTTCGGAGTGCATTAGTGCTGGCTGGTCATATCTGACTGCTTTAAAACAACTCGGGAAAAAAGTGGCACGTTCACTTCTTATACTTCCATTTATCATAGTAAAACACTTTCCTTCCTTGACACTTTGGTTGCTTTATCTTCGAATAAACTAATGTCGCGCTGTCACAATCTATATATGATCGGAAATTCCAGGCAACACACAGACATCGTCACACTCTGCAGTCTCTTCCATTGTCTTTTTTACAGAGTGATTCATTCAATGGGTACATGAATTCCGCATGGCTTTCATCAACAAAGACTGATAAAGACAATAAAGACAAAAGCTGATCGAGGCTCTGGGAGGTTTTAACGGAAAAAAAAAGTGATCGGTTATGTCAATGGACGTAAAATATCTTTACTACTCGTTGGAGAAGAGTCATGCATTGCAGTTAGATTTGGCTAACTTTCAATCTAAAACGGGCTTAGCAGTGATCACTTTCCTTTCTCTTTTAGACCTATATCTCCAAGCAGCTGCAGTAGAATACAGCGGCCAGAAATACATACAGAAAGATGGAGTACGTTTAGGATCGTCCGTAGCTCCAATACTGGAAACAAATTTATCTTAACGCATTAGACGGTACAACAACTGACAACATAGCTAGACGAAAGTGCCTTCAATGGTCGCTTAGTAAGAAGGAATGTAGCTGCTATTCTCATTTGTTAATTTCGCGATAGTAAGCCACAGGCCTTGAAAAAAAAAAAAAAAAAATGGCGAGAACAGCTGCTCTAGAACTAAGGTTCATCGCAGAACAGCCAGAGGATGGGATCCTATACAGTTTCTAGATTCGTGTGGATGTCGAAGGAGCTAGGTCTTTGTTAGGAACACGGGAAATAAAATGCTAAAGCTCTTTTAAGTAGAGTTGTCGCGTAAAATCTGTTAAAGCTGAAGTTGTCAACTCTTTATTGATGAAAACCATGCGGAATTCATGTACCCATTGGATGAATCACTCTGTAAAAAGGCAATGGAAGAGACTGGAGAGTGTTCTGGGTATGAAGATTTTCTAAACAGACAACTAGAACTTTATCTTACAGATGAACGGAAAGCATATAAAGAACAAAAAATAATGTTTGCAGTATTTATTTTTTTTTTATAAAATCTCACAATTTAAAGGCCTACGCCAAAAGGTTTGGAATTGATGTTGTCTATGTTAGATTATAATCTGAATACCGTGTGACTCTGCTCCGCATCTTCGGCACCAGGGGCGGATTCAGAGCCCCCTCTTGAATTCTGCATGTGTAAAATTTATGGCGTGGAAACGGGAAAAGGGGGGGGGGGGGGGGGTCTTAAACATATGACACGCTGACCAACACCTGACCCCCCTCTCAAGAAATACCTGCGTCCGCCCCTGTTCGGCACAGACCAGAAAGTGTGGCCCCGCAAACTAATTTGTTTGCAAAAACATTCTTGCCAGAAAGCGCGTTTCCGTGGTGCCCAGACGTTCGCGCCATTTCTCACGACGCGCTGCACAAGCAAGAATATTCTCTATCAAATACATGGCTTGCTAGTATACATATTGCTTCACCGAATTTGACTTTTTCAGCAAGAACAAATCGCAATGAGTTGAGTGCTCTGTCTGGTGCTATGTTAGTGCGATGACGTCACTTGCAATGCAAGCCATGTTAATGAAGAAGTTCAGTTTCCTGGTGAAGTGCGATGTTCGCAACACTAGCAAAAGTAGATGTCCAAATTGTAAAGTGTATCGCGATGATATATGGCGGCCTAATAAAATGTTATAGCGGATACCTGATAAAGCACAGAGCTGTAAGATGAGGGCCCAAAGCAAGTGCACGTAAAACTGAACATAACATTGGCCCTTCGAGGCAGTATTTCGCGAAGAGTGGAGTTATACAAGCTGATTCCAATATCTGATTTATTTATAATAAGATTAAAAGAATATCCGTCTGTTATTCCCGCTATTGATGTGTAATTGGAAATATCATTGCTTCTCTATGTATTCCCTTCTGCAGTAAAGCATGGTGTATTGGATTTTCTTGAAGAATATCATTTATTATCTTTATCTTTCTGCACTCTTTGCTTAGTATTTGTCTTCAGATCTATCATGTGGGCACAAATTCCCTTTTGTCATTCTCCGCGGCCCGGTGTTCCACACTGGCAAACAGCGAACAAAGAAGCACGTTTCCACAGTGGGCCCAACAGCTGGCGTATTTCTGAGTATCGTCCTCCCGTGTCGGTCTCAAGCGGCCATGTGAACTTACAGTTAAATTGATTGATGATAATACAAATATATTTAATTACTGACTGAATTTTGACAACATAAATAAACGGCCAATCACCTTAATAAACATAAGTAAATGTGCATCCCCAAATTATCTGAAAGATGCTCTTTTATGTGATGAACAGCAAGTTTGTGTCTGTGGGCAGGACAAAAACAAAGTACACAGGGGCGCGTGGCGAACTATGCCGATTACGCGCGCAGACCGTCGTAAAGTGACCAGTTAAGTAGCTGCTATGTCTAGTAGAGCATGCAATACTACTTTGTTCGATTTAACGAAAATCATCACTTAGCAAGGGTGATGCTTATTTGTAAATCAAATTGACCGGCATCTCGTCAAGAGCAAATATCAACTACCAGGCTATGCAAGTTTATCCTCTATAAGAAAATGTTCGCTTGGGTACGCGCTATTAGGTTCGATCTGACCACAAAGATGCGTATAGATTAGAGTGAACAATTTTGTTCACTCCTTTATGATTTATCGTGGTGCTGAGTGTAAAAAATGTTGGTTAGGAACAAGCGTTGCGATTGCCGCTCAGTGCTTCTATAAAAGGTAGAGTAAAAAGGTTTGTCCTAAAACTTTCATGACATTTTGAAAATAATATTGCTTTTAGCTCAGTTGCGCCGTCATCATCCAATATATATGGCGACGAGGTGCCCACTCCATGATTTTATGCACTGTAATTCCTCAGTTTAAGAGCACAACTACGATACTGCGACGCAAAGTTGTACCAATTACGGGTATTTTAGGCGACCTACCACACTTCGTGACAACTTTTCGATTTAGGTGAAATATATATGTGAGTGAGCTAAACAAATGAATCTTGAGTCGTATAAACACGACGCTTTGGAAGTTATTCTAGATTTTCTTTTACTGTTGCGTCAAAATTAAATAATGCAATTTCTTATTTTTGGTACCTGAAAATAAAGATTGACCCGTCGAGAGATAAAAAAGAACTATATAGTTACTTGTTTCGCGGCGCGGGAATGATATTCACTATTTAGAGGAACCGGTTCGGTTTGAACCGTTATTTTTGCTCCCCGGAACTGAACCGGAACTGAACGAAGAGTCGTGAACCCGATCCCGAACCGATGAAAAATTCGGTTCGAGACTCTGGTCAGAAGGCACACCGGGAAATACCGCTGGCTTCTGATTTTAAGTACGTGGGACGGACGTCAAGATGTGTTATTTTTATAACGCAATTAAATGCAAATGTGCAAACGAGCTCGATAAGAATGACGAAAATAATCCCTGGAGAAGGGGCAACATGACGGACAAAAGACAAACACAAATCTCCAAACACAGCTAGTGACTGGTGCGCAACCGAAAAAATCCGCCTGGTCCAGGTATCGATACCCGGACCAGGCGGGTCCGGGTATCAAACCTGTTTGCTCTACTGACGTCTAAACCCTATGCTCAGTTGGTAGAGCGCTCCGCTGGAAATGGAGAGGTCCCGGGTTCGATACCCGGACCAGGCGGATTTTTTCGGTCGCGCACCAGGTCACCTAGCTGTGTTTGGAGATTTGTGTTTGTCCTTTCCTTTGTCCTTGTCTCTCTTGTTTCCCCTTCTCCAGGGATTTTTTTTTCGTCAAAATGTGTAAACGTAGTACAGGTTGCTAGAACATAAAAGAAATGTCACAATTGACGCGTCAAACTCAGAAATATCGAAACATATTGGGGAGTTTTACACGAAGAGCATGATATCAAGAGGATCGTAAGAGAAACAATAAAAAGCAAAACAATAGGAAAATGTATTTCCCAGGCCTCCATGCAACTTGACAGGGAATCAAAAAAGTTTCTTGGAATATAACCTTTTTTATTATTATTATTATTGTTATTACGTGCATTGTGAACAAAGAGTGTGACTGGAAGAAAAATATTTTAGGGGGTGACTGTTTCTGGGAGGGACGTTGTGATGATTCTATCGAGAATGACTGCTGGGACATATCTAAGATGTCATGCGGTGACTGATTCACATGTATCTAAGGGTCTAATCGGTGCATTGTGAACGAAGTGTGTGTCCGGGAGAGGGGTTCTTGATGTCTATCGGGGGCAGTATATAAGTAGAATTCGGAGTTTTCGGTTTAAACCGATAAAAACCGATAAAAGTACGCCGAATTCATTTTCGGAAAATCGGTTTTAACCGAAAAAGGTAAGTTTTTAGGTTCAATATCTTCGATTTAAACCGATAAAAACCGATAAAAGTACGTCGAATCCATTTTCTAAAATTTAGTTTTAACCGGGAAAGGTCACTTTGACCTTCCAGTCGTACCGCAGGGCCGTGGCGAAAAAGTGGAACGACAGTGTCTATCAAAGCGTGTCCGAATGTATGGGATACACGAATGCCATCACGACGTTTTGGTTTAAGTGTGCATCATCGATCGGAACGTGAAATCCGAAATGCCCCATGACTTCGCCATGTAAGAGCGTGTCTTCAAACTCGTTGTAAGGAAGACTCACTTGACGTAAGCCCTGCATGTAGTCTTGTGCGTCAAAACGTCGCACCGTGTCCCTTTTGGCGCTCGCATTTGGTTGAAAGGCCGATTTTGGCTCAGGCAGCGCTTCATCTTCTCAGCCTGCCAGTCACGCAGGGGCGGATTTAGAGGGGGGGTCCGGATGTCCTGACCCCCCTCTTGATTTCTGCATGTGTAAAATTTAGGGCGTAAAACGAAGGAGAGGGGGAGGGGGTTCCTAAACATATGGTACGCTGACCAACACCTGACCCCCACCTCAGGAAATTTCTGCATCCGCCCCTGTGCCAGTGTCCAGTGTTAGCGCCGAGAGGGCATTCTCGAAGCTCAGGGTCATATTAACAGAAAAGAAAGAGTGCGGATCAACGAGGAGAACCGTAATCCTTATGTACAGAAGGTTAAGTTCCATGTTTTTTGGGCATAGGCTTCATATCTGACTTGTTTGTACTTCTGTGTTTTTTTTTTCTCGTTTCTTTTACAGTTGCACACATTTTACAAATAAAGTGCTCATTTCTTTTTCAATGTATGTGTGCCGTATAGTCTTTGAATCATCACAAATATCAGAGCTACAACGATCATCTGATCCGGTGTCGGTTGGTGTTTATTTTATATTCACCGAAGAAAGCCGATAAACTTTTGTGGGCATAAATATACGCAAAAAAAAAAAAAAAAAAAAAAAACGAACATTTAATTTTAAAATGAACACCGAAAAAAGTACGCCGAATTTTGAAAAAATAGAAACCGAAAACGCGGAACCCTATATTTAAGGAATGAGAGAAAATAAACTATTTAGCTGCGTCCGAGGCGTCGTTTCCTGTGCCCTTTTCAGTGTTGGGTAAAGTATACATCTAAAAAGTACTTGAAGTAAATTACAAATTAAGTACACGAGAGGTTGTGTGCTTCAAAAAAGTACTAAGTACTAAGTACGCTGGGCGCAATGTACTTGAAGTAAAGGATTATAAATACAGTGTACTTTCAATGTAAAGTTCAAGTACTTTTTAACACAACCTTTCATTCCCCTACAGAGTGCGCGTACGTGCGTGTGTGCGTGTGTGTGTGTGTGTGTTGTGTGTGTATATAGTGTATATGTGTATATATATAGTGAACAAAGAAAGGAGAGAGTGATCATTGAATTCATTTCAAAATCGAAAATTTTTGAAGACTATTTAAAAATTTTAGTGCAATAGTTTGATAAGTGACAAAATAGCGAGTGGTCAAAAATGCCATCTCCGACAGGCTGAAGAAACGTCAATTTTCGCCTCGGCCGCTTCGATGGCCAATAACTTTAAAACAAAAAAAAAAACCACCAAGCTTACCGTTTACGCTGTCTTTAATTTCAAGAATGCTGCCGAAACCTATATTTTCTTTATCAAAATTAAAAGTTCGATCCCAAACCGCGCGCATTGGTTTCGGTTCTGCCGATTCTCGTTTGCGGCCTCTGTGCGACAATTCTAAAATCTTTATATTCTGAGACCCGTAAAGAAACACAAAATGGATTTTATCTTACCTAAAAATCAGTTTCGTGGGGCCATCAACCGTTTGAATCAAACCATTATTAAATTAAAATAAAATCGCGTAAAGTTAGTACGGAAAACTACCGCAGGTGGCACAACGGCTGCATTGCGTCCGCGCCCGCTGCTGTGCTGTGCTAACCGGTGGTGAGTGAAGCCAGTTATTTTAGTCGGTTTTCGCGTTGTAAACTACTTCGAGCTCCTGCCTACCGAATACCAGGGATACCTTCAACGCCAAAGATTCTACTCTCACTTTTTGTAGGTACGTACATCTAATACACGTCATGCCTTTCACGGACACGGGGTCAAAGCAACTCCGATGTCATGCTCGCCCGTTGCAATTTTTGATATTTTTGCCAGCGCTGGCTCGTCGATAGTTCGTTCAGTGCACCCTGTTGGTTCCAGCTTCAAAAAATAAACATCTCAGAGTTTTCCTAACAGCTTTATTAGCAAGCTATCACGAGAAAAGAAAAGAGCTTTTAACTGCGCTGGTGTATGTCGGAGCGTTTCCTGGGGAAGTGGTTGGACTGATCTTTGTCGAGCTCTTGCGGAGTTAGACTCGGGGGCTGACGCGGAAACCGCGGCTTCGCTGTCAGTGGCGCCTATGTTTTCTTTCTTGCAGGTGTTGCTTCTTTTCTCGGATACCTGTGTCGTAGTCGGCGGTACCGCCAATAGAAGTCCCCTGAAAGGAGGAACGTGCGCTGCCTCTGATCGATGGAAGAGCGCTCGATAGTTGTACCTGCGCACGCCGTCGGCTGAGGTAAGCCGCAGCAATAGACCCTCTTCTGCGCTCAAATCAATTTTTTTTGTGTGTGTGTGTGTGTACGCGGACATCAGTGTCACGGCAGTCGCGACCTGCTCCTGTCCCGATCATGTCTCGCGAACATTTGACCTCGGAGGAAGCTGGGATGTAAAGTGAAGGGTAGACCCAAATCATACCCTCGTTGCATTCTCATGTTTACCCCGATAATTTGGCTTCGGCGTGAATCTAGGGAGCTGGTACGGCAGAACGCGCTCAGAAGCTCCTCTTGCATCGTGTTGCAGTCACTAAGGAAATGCCGCTGCAATGAATGAAGTTTAGATGGTGTCTCTGCGAAAATGATATACAACTCAGAAAGTCAAGGAAACGTAATTTGGGCGCGAACTCAGATTTCGTGGGAACGGACAGAAGGCAGCCAAGAATTGGTCCAGCTCGCAATGAAATAGGCACGTAGCCAGGGGGAAGAGCCCATGGGGCCCGGCCACCCCCGAAATTTCCCATTTTGCGAGGACCTTCTCTCCCCCCTCCCCCTCATACAGCATTTTGTCATAAGGCGGCCGCCCCCCCCCCCCCCTTCCCAACCAAAATCCTGGCTACGTGCCTGATAGGAAGGACTCATACACTGAATCAGATTCGGTATCCTGGCTGTGTTTTGGAGGTCAGAGGAGGTAAGCCGGTGAGTTCTGCAGCTTAAGCCTGTTATCTCAACTTAAAATCGTTTACAGACCAGCCTTGAAGTGGGTAGAAGGAAATGTAACTTTTGTTTGCAATGCCTGGCCTATTTGTGAGTATACCTTCTTTCACAATTGTTATTCAACAGAAGAGTGCTCTTGTTTGTTTATAATCTACTGCAAAGATTGAAGTGGTGTCGCCAATAACAGGCCAAATTACTCGCTTCCTTTTTAAACTGGACTTGCATCGCAGTGTTGAAGACGTTGTAGTAAAGAGGTTTTGAAGATATGCTGTGTGAACTTATTTCAGCCAGGCCTTCACCTGCTTGAAAAAAAGTGCAAGTGCAGTTCCAAGTATTGCTTCCTTGCTTCTATTGAAACAGTAGCGAAATGTGGAAACTGAGAAAAGTTGGAGACCTAATACGAAACTTATACCTCTAGCTTCCTTCAATGCCTACCAAAATGATGGTGTCAGTTGCATCAAACTTCCCAACTCTGTTTATTTTTGTAGAAATATATTATGCGGACTATCGGTGGCTCGCAGTTGTTGTACGCCAGTATTTGACACATATGATCACCTTCCACTGAGTGTCGTGCTTTTAGCTTTCAATGAACAAACTCGTGGACTTCCAGGAAGCCGCTCCTGGGTCTTAGGGGCCCCTGGCCAGCCGGCCCTTCCTGCAGCCGATTTCGGGTGCCGCAAGGGGAGGGCCCATGGCTGGCAACAGCGGCGGCGCTCTCAGTGCCTGTCCCCACGTCACCACTGTGGGTGACTTCACCAAGGAGGACATCGCAAGGAAGCAGGAGGTACCCAGACCAGCTTCACCCATCCCCTTACTGTCTTTTGATAAGGGAGGCATCTCTATGTCTAGCTCCAGTCATTCATTCGTACATGACATCCGTTAAATTGCGGTCTCGTAGGTCATGACTAGATTTGTTTGCAGCTGCTGTCATTGTGTGGCTTGCTTCAATAATATTATATTTCCTTCCGTTTGTAACCTCCCTAGCTCTCCTTCTCCAGAGGAGCTCCAAGTGCTCTGATTCTCTAAATTCTGCCATGTATTGTTGTTATACCATGACTGCACTTACCAGGGATATCAATGAAAAGCATGGAGGCAGAGGAATTTATTTACAAAATAAAAGCAAAGCTGAACTATATTCTGTTTTCTAAAACTCTCCACACATGCACATGGCCCCTCCTAATTGTATCATGTTTAGCCTTGGAGGTGATCTTTGGTGATGTTATCCTCGCTGGGATTACATTATTTCTTCATTTTCAATATATACTGCTTGACTTAGCCTGGAATTTGGGTTACTGACTGTAGAAAGTGTTAAAGATGACATGGTTGAGGTTTCAGGTAAAGGCAAATGGATATTGTGTGACCTTCTTTGTTCCTTCCTTAGTGATTGTGAAGACTCTTAGTTTACAGTCTGCCCGGACTGCTACATGACGTGGGTTTTTAGGAAAGAGATTTGCTGAGGTCGTTGGTTGCACTTGCAGCAGTGGCGGTGCGAATCATGTGGAGCCAGTGGCCCCAGCTTATGGGCCTGCCTGTACCGGGACTGCCTCTATGTGGGCTGTGGAGAGGCCTTCAAGGACCACAGCACCCTGCATTTTCAGGTGGGCTGCACCTTATTACTTTCCCACCTTCACAAGGAGAGTCGTATTCCAAAGGGGTTCAAGGGGTGTCGTCGTTACTCACTGCTTATTAGAGGTCTTGTGTAGCACCTTTTTTGAACCAGTTGCTACAAGGTGCTGCTCACAAGAGGTCTTGTGACCTCTTCGCGGACAAAAACGCGGGAATCTGCTACACACTTTGTCACGGGAATGGATACCGCAGATTGCGGACGCAGCAGATTCGCATTTCATGGTGCAACATACACGCGGGAACAACTTGCATGTTACGGGAGCTGATATCGCGCTTGCAGATTGCGGACAAAAACGTGAAAATCTGCTACAAGCTTTATGTCACGGGAACGGATACTGCAGATTGCGGATGCAGCAGATTCGCATTTCACGGTGAAAGATACACGCGGAACCAACTCGGAGCCGATATCGCGCGCGCACATCGCGGACAAAAGCGTGGGAACCCGCTATGAACTCGCTTGTCAGACTTGCCTGTACAGCAAATTGCGCGGTTAATGGGATTCCGAAAATCGGGGGGTGGGCGATGTTTCGGAATTTTATGTTACAGATATTTAGCCAAAAAAAACGGGATGGCCGATATCTCGGGGGCGGGCGTTCTTTCGAAACTTTACGGTAGATATTTTGACATAGGCCGAAGGTTCGAGGGTGGGCGTACACTCGGGATGTTACGGTAGTTTATTTCGGAAGCGGACGACTGATGCGGTTTGCAGATTGGACGGATAAATCTCGTTTCCGTCTCCTTTTAGGGGCGAAGCTCCTTAGGGGCTAGCCATGTCCGTATGTCCGTCCGCCGTCCGCCGTAGACCGGCGTCGGGTGCTCGTGCTTCTGCTCGTGAGATTACGTGCTCACGAGCACGTGAGCACATGCTCACGTGCTCGTGTAGGGCAAAAAAAAAATTGGAAAAAAAAAGATGAAAAAAATTATGAAAAAAGAAAAAGAAGAAAAAAAAGAGTAGGGGGTTCTGAGATGCCATCCCATGTCTTCTTAAAAAAAGAAAAAGAAGAAAACCACACATTCTCCTACTGATATGAATGAAAAGGCTCGGCATGCTGCGGCTCGGCGTCTACGCAGACAAGCACCACCAGAGCTTCGCCCCAAGCAACATCATTCACCACGTGGAGATGTTTCTTTTTTTGGTGGCGGCTTTGACGGGATGTCCCGGCACTGTCGTGAGCAAGTCCTGTCCTCCTACAGGGCTGCTGCGAGCACTCGGTGACTCTGAACCTGAGCACCCTGAGGGTCTGGTGCTACCTGTGCGAGAGCGAGGTGTTCCTGGAGAACAACCGGCCGCCCCTGTTGGGCGCCTCCCCGCGCAGCAACAGGACCCTTCCCCAGGGGACGGCCCACACCCCCGCGGGGGCCGCGCGCGTTCCCCAGGGGGCCTCGTCCCCAGCCCAGGATCCAGACTCCGACGACGAGGCTGACCAAGAAAACGGACTCAAGCCCAGAGGTGAGGCTTCGGGCCCAGATAAAAATACTCTGCGTACAGGTGTTCCACCTAAAGGAATTCTGCATAAAAGTATCTTACATAAAAGCATTTTACAAAAACATATTTTGTCTAAAGATATTCTATGTAAAAGTATCTTACATAAAAGCGTTCTACACAAAGTTGTTTTGTCTAAAGGTATCTTACATAAAAGTTTCCTACATAAGAGCATTGTATGCAAAGATGCTCTATCTAAAGATGTTTTATGTAAAGGTATTCTGCGTAAGTGTAGAAGCATCCTACATAAAGGTGTTGTGTATAAAGATATCCTACGTAAAAGTATCCCACACGCAGGTGTTTTAATCGAAGGTGCTCTGTGTAGAAGTATCCTGCGTAACCCCACATAAAATTATCCCGCAATAAAAGTTAACGCGTTAGCGCTAGATTTGTCAGTGACCACGGCTTGTAGCACCTGGGGTCCGATTTTGGCCAGGAGGTGAGGGCGAGAGCGTTCTCGGCTGCCGATCAGACGTGGCGTCACAGCTTGCACATAGTCAACCAATAAGAGAGTTTTGACCTGTTCACGATTGGGCAAAAATTTCATGAGAACATCTTACCATTACACGAATAGCAAGAAAGGTCTCATGGCCTCTGATGTGCTTGTCTTTAAAGGGGCCATGAAACAATTTTTTAACTTTTTCCTTCTTAGCTTTCCTCCTCAACTCAAAAATCACGCAGCGTTACCAAACAGTTCAAGAGGATGGAAAGGAGGAACTTCTCTTGCGCCGACCCTCGTTTGTGTACTTGGATGTCGCCATCCTCCCCCTAGAAGATTAGCCCATTGCTCAAATTTTAGACAAAAATTACTTCCCCCCCTATAGCCCGTAGTATTGGAAGCTACATGCTCATTGGGCCAACCACACTTGTATTTTTTGCCACGTGATCACACTTCCTTGCTCATGCCCACGCGCTGAGAAGGGGGTCAGGTGATGAAAGGGAGGCTGCTGATTGGTCCGGCAAGCACGTAGCTCCCACTGCATTGTCAGCTTAGGGATGAACGGAATATAGTGAGGCCCTTTAATAAATTAGTAGAAATAAACAATTTTAATATAATCCTGATGTTACATGTATGACACTACTCCAATTTTAATACCCTTCATTTCAATTGGGCTGGTATACTACATCTGGCTTAGTTTGTGGAATAGCAGAGTAATTTATTTTACATCAGCACCCCTACTGTGATAGGAGTGTTGTTGGAGATAACAGTGCTAGTGCCTCATTAGGGCCTTTACTGCGGTGTTTTCAGTATGTTCTAATGTTCTTGCTCAGAGACATCTGTTCTTTCCGACCTGGGAATTTATAATTTGCACAGGGGAAAAAAACAGTCTTTTTCGAATAGCAAAACAATAAAAATTAAATGTCTCAACCTTTTTGCAGGGCTAACAGGGCTGCAGAATTTGGGCAACACATGCTATATGAATGCAGCACTTCAGGCTCTGTCAAATTGGTGAGTCACAACCTGCTTTGACTATACATTGTTGCTTTTCCCCTATTAAATGCTAGTATCAAGTTGAAGCATATTTTATCTTGTATTCTTAATAGACCGATGTCACCAACCGAACTGCGCAGGCGCGCGCATTCCGGAAGTGGTGCCGCCGCCATGCTACTTGTAGTCATCCCTTTCCGGCTACATAGGGCTGCGCGTACACCATCGTAGATTATCGTTTGAGACGTCCCGGTATCAGCTTGATTCTCCCGCATGTCTGCACTTCATAAGATTGTGTTGTTTGTGATGCCTTAGTTTGTGAGTAACCGCAGAAAAGCAGTTTCAGTCATCTTATCGCTTTAGAATCGCTTTGTCGTCTGCTTCGTCGTCGTCTGCTTCGTCGTGTTCATGAAGGCGTGAGCCCACTGCCGTTCACGCGGTGGTCCCACTGCGGCCGCGGGGAAAAAACAACGACCCCACTACTCGAGCATTCCGGCTGGTTGGACGTCTCAATTAACTTGGAAACAAGTGAACATCTAGTGCAATGGCAAAGAACAAGAAAATTCGAGGGACCATCGGCTCGGTGTCGTGCCGCAGAACAGCATCTAATGTGTTGGTGAAAAACTCAGCTTGGTAGTGCTTAGGCTTGGGCATAAGTTTTAATCGACAATGAAGTATAAAGGAGCTAAATAGACTCTCTCGGTGAGCGAAAGTTTTCTAAAAGTTGTTTCATTCTGGTTGACAGCCTGTGCAACAGGGTACAGATTAACTTTGGGAGGAGCCTGCACAGAAAGAAGTGATCTACAGAAAGGCCATGCCTGATGCGCCGTAACAATTGGCATCTGTCAAAAAGAAGCAACTATGCCAGATACCTGAAAGCTTAAGGTGGAGATGATTTTTCGTGCACAGTTTCTGTTCAGTTTTATTTTGTTTGCGCAAGCTCCAAATGCTAGCAGTCGCCCGATGGGGCAAAGCTTTTTTCTGCGGTCTCGATTGGTGTTAATGCAGAATGGATCAGTAACACCAGCCTAATAGACAATCACAAAATGAATGAGGTTCGTTTGTCACATTTTTGGCGGTAAGTGTTGCATTTCTAAATTGAATTATGTGGTGTTTTCACGTTTATATATAAAAAAGTGAAGACTGCTTCCGAAAAAAGTTGTTTTATGTCAAGCGATGCATATCGGGAACCGCTGCTCTTTTTTAGTGATTGTCGTGATCTTTTGAAGCACAGCTGTGCTTGAAACATGTCGTCGCAATAATAGTTATAACCACCAAAATACATCGAATAAAAAGTGTATTAAAAATGGCCTCCGCAAAGCAGTGCGGAGGTCTTATTTGACACAGACCAACGGATAGACCGCTACGGAAGGAATGCTCAGAGAGATTCCAGCGTACGGAACACTTTGGCCCGCTCTATGTCTCGTGCCCTGTAATCTTACACATTTTAGCTGACGTGCAATAGGGTGGATATAAATTATGAAGCAAATCGCGGAACAAATCGTAAAACGCTAATTTTCCTGCCGCTCTGTCCGGCTGTGCTTACCTTTCTTTGCCATGCTTCTTTCTTTCGGGAAGACATAATATCGGAGGCCTATTTGCCTGGTGCTGTTATTATAGCTCCGTGGCATACAACAGGTGAAACCACCGATTGAAAACCATCAGTAAACACCAGGCTAAAAGTCTCGTGCTAACCCGAAAATTTCCAAACGCCGGGCGTAGAATGCGCATTGATGCAACCGGAAAACTGAGAACTACAGGTACCAGAATGCACCGTGGCAGCGGTGGCGTCGCGCAACTCCTGGTGAGATCGGTCTATTAACTCCATAGGATGGTATTGAACACACTGACATGTGCAGAGTGCAACACTGTTTCCTCGATACATTAAGTTGCTATTGTTTGTTTTTTATTATCTGTTATCAAGCTTGACACTCGTAAAGGGTACTAATCTAAGCAATACATTGTGGTGCTTGCCAGTAGAATTTCAAAGTGACATGCAAAATGTGTCGTGTTTGTGCTGACGGTGTTGTACAGTTTGTACAGGGGTGATTGGGAGAGGTTGTGTTCATTATACAAGTTGTTTGCCAGTTCCAAACAATTTCCAGAGCCTCACGTGTGTCCTGTCACCTTTCATTTTATTGCCACGAGAAGCTTTGCCTTTTTCTAAAATGGGCCATTGTGTGATCATGATCCCCCTTCCATCTGCTTCTCCATGGATGTTTTCACTAGATTTCCCTTCTATAATCAACCCAGTGCTTTCATTTCATACTAAAGGACACTATTACTCTACGCCACGTATCCCCGCTTGGATGTCAGGCGTCCTCAACAAGCTGTTACAGGGCTGATACATTGGAGCCAGAAAACATAAAAAACAGAGCTGTAGAATCTCGACTAAAGCGTATGCCGTAATGAACCGAGCAAGCACCCACCCATTATATCTACCGTAAAATATCAGGCAAGCGCCCACTCCAAATTTAGAGATAATTGCGAAAAAAATGGGGGATGGGTGCTTGTCCAGTCATCAATTTTTACATATCAATGTATTGTGCATATTTTCTCAGATCTTACAAATTCGGAAATGGGCACTTAGTGTGGAATGGGTGGATGCGCGGTATTCTACGGTGGATAATTTTTAAAAACTGGGGGCTGGGCACTTGTTAGGTCCCGGAACCAAAATGCGGAAGGGGTTCGTGATAGAGTGGCCTCGTCATTTCGCATCGGCATGCTTGGAGAAACGTCTGACATGGAGGAGTATTTCGGTTACCTAGAGGTCCTTCGCTGATTTTTTGAACGTTTCATCAGTGGTGGGTGGTCACTCACGGCATGGGTGCACGCTGGGTATCTTACAATAGTCATCCTTGAATGGATGGTTCATAAAGCAAAAAAATCATGAGCCATTCCACTCTGTGAAGGTAGATGACCAGCGAAGCTGTTTAGCATAAGACATAGACCCGCCCCCAGGAGCCGGAGGAAACTAGACGCGCGACGGGACTGCTACCCGGAGGAAATTAGACACGCGCGACGGTACCGCCACCCTGGGAGAGTGGAAGGAAAGGAAACTAGACACGCAAGTGGGGCTTAGATTGACAACAAAGAGAGGGTAGGGCGAGTGTAGACATGGCTGATGCGGGTTGCTCAGTGGCAAATCTTAGAGAAACTTTAGACTCTACTGATCTTGAAAATGGTACCTATTGATAACTAATCTACTGAATAGACCTATGTCTAAATTACCCAAGCATCAAGGAGAATGCAGGGAATGGTGTTCCACGCACCACACGTGCCAGCGTTGGCAGCAGTAACTGTTCTAAAGCAAGAGCCTAAAAGAACTGGCATCCTGCACACGCGTTCAACGCTTTATTTTGGTTATTTACTTTGAATCTTTTATAGGGGGAAGGCGTGCGCGTGCGGCGGTGCGAACATAGAGTTTTTAGTCACTACACACGAAAAATCCACGGTACCCTAGCCATAAACAACTTCGCTGTAAAAAAAAAAAGCCCGCTGCCTCCCATGTTGTTTTCTTCCAGCCCCCAGCTGACCAACTTCTTCCTGGACTGTGGGAGCCTGGTTCCTTCGAGCAAGAAGCCTGGCCTGTCCAAGAGCTACATGCGCCTGGTGCGCGAGATGTGGCACAAGCGGAGGTGGGTGCAGTGGGCGTGCCAGACGTTCGTTGCTTGAATGGATGTATGTATGGATGCTAATGGCTGTACCCTTCATAATGGGGAGTAGCTTGTGCCACCTAGCCTAGAAACTAAAAGTAGGATATTTCCTCCCTGCCAATTTCCTTTCCCTCTGTCTCTTTGTAACTATTACCAGGTGGTTTGAGATAGTGCTAGGACAACCTTTGGGGGATCGGTCAAAAAACAAAAAAAACGGCTGTAGTCCGGCTGCGTTGTTGCCTGCCTTGCGTTACTTACAAAGAGAACAATAAATTGTCGTGGATATAGTCTAAGGACTGGGGTTATGGGGTGGTGATGAAGTGTGGCAGGTAAAACAACCTTAACTTGTGATAGTTTTTAAGAGAAAAGCGAAAAAAAGACCATTACTCCCGCAGCTAACCGTTTATCGAGCTGTCATGTCATCTAAACTTATGGCTCAATTGAACATCTGTTTTTACCCTCGCTTCTTGGTCATTATCCATATATGGTTTTTCAAGTTATGTTCCGAATTGTCTGAGTGACATTATCTTGTCTGAGTAAGCATTCTGCACTCTATTGCCTTGCACAAATCTGAATTACAAAAAGCACTTACCGTATTTATTCAAATATAAGTCAACCTTTTTTTTTTTTTTTCGGAAATCGTGATTAAAGAATTTCGACCTACATTCGCGACCGAATTTTGCGACCTCACCGAGCCGGCGTTGTCGTATAGCCGCGCCGCTTCTTGTTTCAAAAAGCTTTTGGTGCACGAAAACAACCGAAACAGCAGCAGCCGACGGCCCGCCCGCGGTGGCCGCGTCGCTGCCGCTCTCGCGCGCATCCCTCGGGCGTCGGGTTTCGCCATCGCGCCTGTAGCGTTCCCCTCGCTGGGCAACCGGGAAGGGGAGGGAGAGGAACGCGATGTGCCATGCACTTTTCCCTCCATCCTCGCAAATGTGCACACAAAAAAAAAAAAGAAAACAACGGAGGTTACTTTTGTTTGTTGCTTGAGGCGGCTCGGCTAGCGTGTTGCTCATGGCGACTCGACTCGCGGCGTTGCTTGCGTCTTTGTATTTTGTCTTTCGTCGCTTCGCCCGTCTCCACCTTCTTTCGTTTCTTCTTGTCGTCATTTCACAACGGTGTCAGTGAGGTATTGTTGCGAATTTGCGAGGATGTCTACCAAGCTGACGAAGCTTCGGACGGCGATGACATGTCCAGAAGTTCTGACGGTGATTAAGTTTTTGGCATTGCCTCGTGATTTAGCTGAAAGTGCTGTAAATAAAGGTTTGTTTTTTTCTTTTGCCCAAACTTTCCCCTGTTCTTAAAAGTAAAAAAAAGGTTGACCTATATTTGAATTATCTTTTTTATTTTTGGTGGGTTCAGTAAATAGGGGTCGACCTATTTTCGTGGTCGACCTATTTTCGAGTAAATACGGTAATAATGCGTAATGCATAATGCATGCATTGTGAAGGTGTCCGGCTAGCAGTAGCAGTACCTTGTACCTTAAGGTGTACTGACTTCCTGACTTATACACACTCCATGTTCTAATTTTATGAATATTGGGGTTCTTTTTATTGTGAAAAATAACACTTGACAGAGTTTGCCTGTACAAATCACGATGTCCGTTTGTTATGTCTTTCTTCACAGACCCAGCTATGTTGTGCCCTCAGGCATCGCTTACGGAATCAAACTGGTCTGTCCTGTGTTCCGTGGCTACAGCCAACAGGTGGGTGCCCATACAAAAGGCTTCTGCTTAAAACACGTCTGCTCTAAAGGAGACTTGGATTACGCCTGGATTGGCGTAACGGAAGCACCCTCAAAAGGTGTGATGCAGCTGGTGCCGCATTGCCGTATGAAGTTGTTGGTGATCTTTTAAATAATCCACTTTTCTCAGACGTGAGGGCCACCATTATGAAACATGACATTGTAACCTTCGGTGAAATACAGGCCTCATTTCTCTGGCCACTGATGTATGTCTCAGTTATAGAGGATTTGAACTGAGTCAACCACAAGTAAAATGTGATGAGTGGCTGAAAGTGTGCCCCAATTCACTGCTTAGTTCCTCCATTTGGTTCAACTCCTGTCGAAAATGTCCGTGTGATACACCGCAGAGCTACTTTTTCTCAAAATTCAGGGGGAAACCATAGCTTTTTAACAAAGAATTTCATTCACCTGCACTTTTGACTCGAGCATTCTGACAAAGGTGGCGCGATGGGAAGCTCTGTGGTGCATTGGCAATGGTTGCTGTAGGCCTCCAATCTAAAACGCGGAGCTCTCGGGACTGGAATTATGGCTGAGGTAGTATGAAAAGATACCACATCCTCTAGCTGACGTTGCACGAGATGCACGGGCCTCCACCCGCGACTCGTTTCGTGGGCACCGCGCGTGTGCACCTTTGACGTCCGCAGGACGCACATCCCAGCTCTCCTGGTTGCTTACGTGCAGACCAGGCACGTAGCCAGGGGGGCCCATGGGGCCCGGCCCCCCCCCCCCCGAAATCTTACATTTTGCTGGGACCTCCTCTCCCCCCTCCCCCTCATACAGCATTTTGTCATGGGCGGGCCCCCCCGAACCAAAATCCTGGCTACGTGCCTGGTGCAGGCGGTGACGATTGGCTAATAATCGCAAATATGCGCAATTGTTGCCGTAGGCTTCCAGTCTAATGCCAAAGACTCTCAAGAATGGAGTTACTGGTGTGGAAGTATGAATAGATCTCGCATTCACTAGACGGAGTTGCACCAGTGGCAAAATCGAGAAGAAAGAGAAATTCGCCCCCCCCTTCGCTTCAAAGAACAAAATTGTTTTAAAGAAAAGAGGTCATATTGTTTTTTTTTTTTAGGAAAGAATTCCTAAATTCCTTTTTCTTGGTAAATGGCAATTACTTTTGTCCATGTGTTAAACCAAGCCTGACCCATAAATCTACCCCTGCGTTGCGCAGGTGCCCACCTGCAACTTAGTTGTGCGCGTGCATTCCGCAGGACGCGCAGGAGTTCCTGCGCTGCTTCCTGGACCAGCTGCACGAGGAGCTGAAGGAGCCCTCGGGGCCGACCCCGGGTGCAGGGCGACCCCGGTCCCCTCCCGTGGCCACGTCGGACTCGAGTCCCTCGGAGGACGAGGGGGACGAGGAGGAGGAAGACTTCGAGACGTGCGACTCTGGCCTGAGCAGCGAGAAGAGCTCGTGCGGGGAGGAGGGGGCCTCCGACCTCAGACTCCTCGCCCCCTCGCACGACCGCCTGGCAAAGGTGGGGGCCCACACGCTCAGGGTCTCGAGACTAGACGACTTCTAGTTTGTGGTGCTGTTTGAGCTCTTGGCCAGTCTGGAGCTGTCGCATTTCTACGGAAGCACCGGCGCGCCCCAAGCATGGCGTCACGCATAGCATCGTAGTGCTGCAAACGGCATCGAGGCTAAAGGTCCCTTCGCTCCACGGCAGTCGACTTTGTCTTCCGACGTTACGTCGTGATACTACTGCGAGTCGCTAGAACGTCCGCACTGCGTACGTTGCTTGCCAAGCTACCCTTTACGTTAAAAGGTGCGCTTCACATGAGGCACAAATGTCCCGGTGACTCGTGGTTGTAACTCGACTTAAAGGGGCACACGAGGGAATTTTGTAGAAGGTTGTTTTTGATGGCATATTGTTCGTTGGGCTTTAGTCAATAAAAATGGCCAGTTCTAGATGGCAGAACGTCTCAGTGAACTAACAGCAATAGAAATACACGGGCACTATTTTATCTTGGGGGCCGTCCTCGGGTCCCTACCTGCCTCCATAAAATTTGACCAATAAAAATAGTTGATTGCACGATTTCGAACGTCACTATTATCACTCTTTTTAGGTGCATTGCGCATTATATTATGACAAAAACATGAAAAGTTTGGGTGTAGGAGCCGTAATACGGCAATTATTGGTTGAAAACGCCGTCGGACGGCGCCCCCTTGCATCTCCTCCGAGGCGCAGAAAGAGGGTCATGTCACAATCTTTGATTAGACTTTTAATAGGGAAACCGGGATTACGTCCATGAGCGTAATTTCCGTTTTTTTAGGATGATTAGAGCCTGTAGATTGTGTTGTTATCATAAATGGCCGACCTTGGAATCCACTTGTGTGCCCCTTCAAGTCCTTGCAACATAGTCGAACGCCAGCGTGTGACTGCGGTAGGTGTTCACTCACTCGATAGCACTTGACTATGTTAAAGGAGCTTACTTTGAGATGAGACTGTGAGTCACCTAAGCAAACGAATGTTGATTCACTTGCTTGCCTTGGTAGCTTGGAGTCATATCTCGATTTGAGTTCCTGGCATGTAGTTAGGCGACACTATTGGGTGAGCCTTTGACACTGTCCTAAATGGACAAGCATAGTGGGCAACCTTTATCCCAGAGCGAACCAGCTTATCAGATTTCTAGCATGTTGAACTTGTCCCTTAGGTGTTTTCTCTTTCTGTTCACCACTGGAAACACGGTAAGCTTTGGTGTTCCACCAAAACAAGGCAGAAAAGTAGCACTGTCTAGAAGAGCATACCCAAAAGTATAGCCCAGAGTGTCAGCCATTCTGGTGCTTTCTAAAGGTACTCGTGACTATTGATGGACACCATTCGTCTCATCTGTCAGTGTCAGTGGCAGTGAAGAAGGGGGTTGGGGGGCTGGGATGTCCATGACTTAGGGAGTGGGGGAGGGGCGGGAGTGTGACACCATGCATATGCATACCGTAATATCCCGAGAGATAGCCCACCTAAAATTGAAAGCAAATCTTGTAAAAATAAGGGGTAAGCTAACTTTCGGTGTATAATAAAAAAAAAGTTGAAAAAATTATAGTTTTAAATTTTATGACCTGCGAAACTTGTGATCGCAGGGAGGGACGATGAACCAAAGATGACTGTTCTTCCCAGTCAGCGATGTTTGCATGTCTCCCGCCGTGGCTAAGTAACACCATTTCTGCTGAGGTCACCATTAGACAAGGCCTTGCAATTACCAGGAGTGGGCTATCTTTTGGTGTTTTTTGGAAAAATAGCAAATCATACCAAAAATAGGGGTGGGCTATATTACAGGGGTGGTGCATCTCTTGGGATATTACCGTAGGTGATATGTTCTTTTTGGAAGGGGAGGAATTGTGTCTGAAGCTCCATAAGCCCCTTTCTGGCTACACCAGTGCCACGTGCATAGATGTCTCTGCTAGAGTCGGAGAGGCTTCTGCTGACAAGCTCAGTGGCCATGTTAGTGAGTGGGGCTTGCCTGTTGTCCGTGCGACCAGGAGGGTCTGGGCCGGTTGGCACCCCTGGAGGAAAAGGCGGGCGGGGACTGGCCCCAGGAGCCCCACGACCACGGCGGCGGGGCCAAGCAGGGACCGGCAGCGGTGGCACCCCGGCCTCGCAGGGGGCGGCGGGGGGCCTCCCACCGGCTGCGCAGTGTCGTCTCGGACGTCTTTGATGGCCGCATCCTCAGCTCCGTGCAGTGCCTCACCTGCGACACGGTGGGTGCGCGTTTTTAAGCCTCCCGTGATGAGCAGCCTCGTTGGTCACTCGATTGCTTTCGTTTAGCTCTCTGTGCCACGGGCTTGTCTGGCTGTTCCCCCCTCTCCCCAACTAAGGTGCGCTCACTGTAACAAACTTTCATCTCAATTAAAAGGGGGGATCGGTGGCCACGCGCAATGGCGCACCGCGTCTCTGGGCACGTGGAACGAAAGCTCGTTCTGGAGAACCCAGGAATCCTGGGTTCAATCCTCATCCCTGCCCGTTTCGATCTGAATGAGCATTGTACCGGAGTGCGGTCGTGTATCGCTACTGCATGGTACTTGTTAGGGAATCCGGACCAGCGCTGGTACTGCACTGGCTATATTTCTCATCTGCAACGTAAACCAGTGTTGCCACACCTCGAAGGCTGACCGATCTTACGCCGTAAAAACATGAATGTTTACTTTCTTTTTTATCTCTATTATAACAGAACTAGACTGCAGGGATGCATTGGGGGCTCAAGGTGTCGCCTCTGCCCTTGTCTCATCCCCGCATGTCTGTTTTGGTGTCTGTCTGCACCACCGACTTCTTATGCTACTTGGCACTTAATCGGGGCCATTGAAAAAGGGAAAAATGGGGGGAAATTAAAAGAAGATCCAAGTACACCTAAGCACTTCTTATGAGTTGTGAATGCGAAAGCATGTACATCAATCTTGCTCTACGCGTGTTGGCGCGCTGACTAGAGTTCCTGTATAGGCTCCCTACGGGAGCCAAAGTTGCACGTTCATCCCTGTAGCGCCATCTTTCCTGCAAGCCATTTTGATCCAGCTTCTCACATGACTGAATTCGGCGAATAGCGGTGCCGCACATTCAAGGCGCAGGGCACGCTCCAAAGCAAGGGGAACATACGCCGGGGCGCGGGCAACGTCTGCTTTCCCTCACAACTTTTTATCCGGCTCCTCATGTGATCGAATCTCGGCGATTAGTGGCGCGGCAGCAATTAGAAAACAAACGCGCAACTCCTAACGTTGACGGATGCGCGGCGCCATGAGGTGACCGGTCGTTGAAACTGACGTGCAGCGTCAGTTTCAACGACTGGCCACCCTATGGCGCTGCGTGTCCGGCAAATGGAAGCCTGGTCGGCGCGCGCTAGACAATGGGATTGAAGCGGTGTAAATGGTGCCGTTGGCTGTCGACGCGCGCTAGCCAATGGGATTGAAGTGGTGCAAAAAGAGCCGTTTGGCGTGGTTTCAAAGCTGATGACGTCTACTCGCTCCATGAGACAGTTAATGCTTTAGCATTAATAAAGCAGCATCCTTCCAGTGCACTTTCTATCGGCATGTTTCTTCTCTTTTATTAGTTCTGTGTCTTGTGTCAACTCTGGAATCCTGCCAACCAGAACGAAAAGAACATTCTTTTCAGAAGTCGGTCAAGTACTGCCTGCGAAACTGGAAGTGGTCAATAGATGGCAGCCCATTGATAACCGCTTGGAGCAAATTTACCAGAAAATAATGCTCAACGAAGATGTCTTGACTATTGGCGCATTTGTATTTCGAAGGTCCAGCTCCGTCCCTGCCTTCTATGCGCCCGACTTGTCTTTCTATGGATACTCTTTTCTCAGATCGCCAGTGGCTGTGGGCACAACTTTTTGTTTCCTAGGGAGGGCACCTCCACTGTGTGGCCATACCGCTGCAAGAAGACCAGCATTGATGTCACTAAACGTGTAGCGTGCTCTTTTTTCCAGCGATCAGGAGGCGAGAATACTCATTTGTGCACACTCTATTTCGCTGAAAGCATGCGACAGAAAGTTCTGCATTAACCAAGTGGGATTCTGAAGCCCCGTCACCGACGAAACACCCGTTTCAGGAAATGCTTGCAGTTGTCTTTACTGTGTCCTTCAAATTAATTAATTATTTCCTGGATACATGTTGTTAATCTTTCAAACCAGCAGCATTGTCCTTTCCTCCTAAAGAGGAACCCTCTGACAAGCTCCCGTCAGTGTCCTCGTTTCTTTAATCTTTTCGCGCCTCCCGCCCGCTTCTTCTGGCAGGTGTCAACGACGCGAGAGACGTTCCAGGATCTATCCCTGCCCATCCCAGGCAGGGACCACCTGGCGGTGCTGCATGCGGCTGCGGCGGCTGGTGGCCAAGGGGGGAGCAGCCCCCACGGGACCAGCAGGGGTCCCCCCATGGACCCGACAGCCTCCCAGAGCTGGCTCTCCTGGCTGCTCACGCGCATGTTCTCCTGGGTCTTCGGGTAAGGGGGCTACCTTGCTGCCAGACGTGTGGTCTCTTGCTCTACTCCGTTGGTCCTTAGGAGGAGACTGCATTCAAACATTCGTCCACAGAACGATAGCTCGCGCTAGAAAAGCACATCTCAAAGCCGGGAGCGTGGGATAGCTCAAGTTTGTAGCTTTGGCTGCGATCTTAGCTGAAGGGTGAATGGAATAGTATAGTGGTATGCAACAACCGATGATTGTGGCATAACTTCGGTAACTCTCAACCTGTCCATGGCCCTATAGTCGGTTACAAGTTAAGAAGGTAGGAGAAGCTCCTCCCACAAGCGTGGTGCGCCGGTTTCAAATCCCTCCGCAATCGAAAGAAGAGTTCACTGGAAACGCTCCTTGTTCCGCTTCAATGGATAGATAATGGCCACAGAGTGGTGCCAACTTGTCTCCGACCCGCACTTTTAGGGGCGAAGCTCCTTAGGGGTGTTAAGAATGGAACCTTCGGCGACCTTCTTCCGAGTTTCAACGCTGCGGAAACGAGTCACGATCTGTTCAGGACAGTCGCCCGCCTGTCGGGGCCTGCCCGAAACGAGTCTCAACGCGTCCGTGACGTCAACGGGACGTGTGTGTGTGCGTGTGGGTTCGTGCGCTACGGAAGGGGAGAGAGGCATGACCTAACTGCGGAGAACTTTGGCTACATCGCACTTGAAAGGGAGAGAGGCAGGGCCTAACTGCGGAGAACCATGGCTATGACGCACTTCTGGCTACGACGCGGCGGACTTTGCTGCAACGCACTTGGCGGCGGTTTGCTACTCGCACCTGCTGCCCTGGCGGAGAGTGAGGAAGAAACGGACCCTATATAAGGCGGAGCGTGAGGCTGCTCCGGTTGTTCTCTCGGATTTGACGACTGTATCGCAACCATGTAATTAAACCGTTCGTTACGTTACCAATTCTCCCACCTCCACTGGACCCCTGGGTTCTTCACTTCGGGGAATGGTCGTCGTCACGAGCCAGGAAGCCTCCGGACGTGCGGCTTAAACCCCGCCTCTAACAGGGGCTAGTCATGTCCGTCCGCCGTCCGCTGTCCGCCGTAGGCCCGGCTTCGGGTGCTCGTGCTTCTGCTCGTGAGATCACGTGCTCACGAGCACGTGAGCACATGCTCACGTCTTGTAGGGCAAAAAAAAATTGGAAAAACAAAAGATGAAAAAAATTATGAAAAAAGAAAAAGAAGAAAAAAAAGAGTAGGGGGTTCTGAGATGACATTCCATCTGTCTGCTTAAAAAAAGAAAAAGAAGAAAACCACACATTCTCCTACTGACATGAATGAAAAGGCTCAAAGAAAAAGAAGAAAAAAAGAGTAGGGGGTTCTGAGATACCATCCCATTTGTCTGCTTAAAAAAAGAAAAAGAAGAAAACCACACATTCTCCTACTGACATGAATGAAAAGGCTCGGCATGCTGCGGCTTGGCGTCTACGCAGACAAGCACCACCAGAGCTTCGCCCCAAGCAACATCATTCACCACGTGGAGATGCGGTCAATTTTTTTTTAAGAAAGCGACCTTTGTATTCATCAGAGAAGGAACCGAGCCCCTGAAAGCAGCCTTTGTATCAATCGGAGGGGGAAGCTAATCCCCGAAAGTCGTCTTTGTTTCCATCGGAAGGGGGAAGACTTAATCTCCTTCTCGTGGCTTCCACAATGCTAAGTCAAAGTCGAGAGATAAAGCAAATATGTACAAAAAGGCAAGACCCTCCTCGCACGTTGGCCGCAACGTCACGGAAGCGATGGGACGCTATTGGATGCGGAGGTGGCGGAGGGATATATGATTCCCTTTGAGGGGCATTTGCCGCTACCTTCTTGACTTGTAACCTACTATAGTACTGCCATTGGTAACTCTGTAACCCATAGGTGATTATAACTATCCTAGCACGGATTTTGAATCCATCGATGCTTGTAGCTTTATTATATTGATGACACCACCCGCACTTAGGTCTCGCTTATGCAAACCCTTTTGCTTTCTGTTGAAACAGTGCATGCAGCAAGGTATACTCTATCGATTAATGAGATAGACTTAGAGGGCATTCAACACATTTGTCCTCCCGAGACTTTCCATTTAATTGATATCGGTTCGTCTCCGTTGATGAAGCTATATTGCCTCAAAAGGTACTTCCAACACAGATTTTTGCTCCATTTGGTGGTACATATACAAATTTATCTGCTGGGCTACAGTCAGTGGCGTAACTAGATATGACGGCGCCCATGGCAAATGAAATTTCGCTCCCCTCGCGTAGCCCCGCTGCCGTTTTTTTCCATGGGCACATGTTGGGTGGACTCGGCTCAATGCCCCCTCCCAAGTGGCGCCCGGGGCACTTGTACCCCCCTGCCCCCCCCTAGTTAGGCCACTGGCTACAGTGACATGGATACCGGATGAATGAATGGATGGACAGATAGATAGATGAATGGATGGATGCTGACGGCTGTACCCTTTATAACAGGCGGTAGCTTGCGCCACAAAGCCTAGAGACCAAAAGTATGATTCTTCACTTCGCCTTTCTAAGTAATTTTTCTTATGCAATTTTGTAACTACCATGAGGCAGTGTGGGATATCACCAGGATGACCTTTGGGGGATCGGGCAAAAAAACTAAAAACATCACCCCCACTTCCTCCCCCCAGGGGACAAGTCACCAATTTTCCTCTGGTCAAACCTAGTCGGTGTTACCCCAACATCGGGCCCACTAGGAGACAGGGTTGAAATTTTGGGCTCGAGCCACGTGGGAGGGAGTCCCAATTTTCCTCCGTCCCGCCTGTCCTCATCTGTGATAGTTAGTTGTATGCCATTCAATTCTCTCTAGATAATTCCCAGTCTTCCAATCTCCTCTTTGTTCTTAAAGGGGTACGGAAACGAAATTCCAGCTCTCATTTTATAGCTTTAATGCGTTGCATGTTGCAGTTTAACCTCAAAGATACCAGTCTTTCGTTGAAAGGCACAAGAAAACTAATTTTAGAGCTAAATAAACAATCTTTCAATGTGCACCTGGTGGATGCATGTGGAGCCTATTTGGGAGGTAATCTAGCAATGTTGGGGAACTTGCTACGTAGTCATGACGTAGCAAATTCCATCGGAGCAGCGCCGCTTTTTGGAATTCAACATTTTCCTTCATAGCTTTCCTCAAGTCACAAATCGCGCATTGTACCGAACCCTCGTTTGTGTACCCGGACGCAGCCATTCTCCTCCTAGAAGATTAGCCCGTCGCTCAAAATTTGGACAAAAGTTGCTTTTCCCACCCCGTTCACCCCTAAGCTGACAGGGCTGTGGAAGCTACGTGCTCCTTGGGCCACCCACACGCTCGTCACCCCACGGGTACTTCGAACGGCTCGGTTGTAACGCGTTGACGCTAGTGACACCACCCCAACGCTGACAACGCCACTAACGGCAAAGCTCATAACCACGCCAGCCTTGGTACGTCAGGAATGCGGGGAACCTTTTTTTTTCTGTTTTTGTTTGCGCCGGATATCCCATGATGCATCGCGCTCTCCGTTCGCTTTTCTTCGAGCGCTTGCTCGAGTGCACCGTTTGGAACAAAAACTATAGCCAGTCGTTCAAAATACAAACGGGCGATTATCATTTACGGTTATTATCCGTCGTGCTTGACTCATTTCTGAACGAAATTCGAATATTTAAATTTTCGTTTCCGTAGCCCTTTAAAGTGCACTTATCATCTATTCTTTAATTTTCATCTGCAAACCCCAGTGCTCTGGCTAAACCTGTCACATTTCCCGGGAGGGTGGGAGCAAGCCCTGTGCACCTCAACACCGCATGTTCTATTGTCTCGTCTTCTCCTTGGCATACGGCATGCCGCATATCCATTTTTTTATACTGTTTCCTATATGTCCTAGTCCTCAATAGTCCTGTTCTAGCCTCAAATAACAACGAGCTCCCCCGCAAATTATCGTACCAATTTCCTCCCTTATATCGTGTTTTCGTTCGCTATACATAGTTAAAGCTGATTTTCCCTGCATTCTTTCCACCCACATTTTTCTCTCGGCTTCTTTTACTTCCTTTTCCGCAGAGGTAGTCTGCACTACCCCAGCACTTGACTGTTGGTATTTGAATTTCAGTTTTCAGGTTTGGTTTGTCCATTTAGTTTTCAGACTTTTTATATATATAGATGCTTATAAACCTTTCTCGCCCATCGTGTGTCCTCCATTGCGTCTAGTCTTTGTTTAAATTTCGACTTACCGTTGCCTCTCTAACCTCGAAAGATGCCCAGCCCATGTCTTCCTGCACTCCTTCATTTGGTGTGTTCCCATGCGCCCCCAGTGGCAGTCTGCCCACGCTCCTCTGCCGGGTCTCTAAGCTCGACTGGACCTCCGATTTCATGCATAATACTGCATTGCAAAAAGACATCCCTGGCACCAGGATTCCTTTTCATATTCCCCGAACAACTTCATATATATCCTAATTCCATAGTGCCCTATGCCTCATAATTGCTGCATTCGTTTTCTAAGGTGGCCTGAAGTGGCGAAGCGGGCGAGTTGGTTCATGACTAGGATTCCGTGTTTTCGGAGTTTATTTTTCGCCAAATTCGGGGGGTGGTTTTCGGAGTTTATTTTTTTCCGAAAACTCTGAGTTTATAGGAGTTCATTTTCGTTTGATTCCGAAATCTACGAAATTCGGAGCTTTATTTCGCAGTGTTTTCTATGAAAAATAAATAAATAGTACCCGGGTGTAAACGTATGCTAGATAAAGGAAAGTAAAATGCAGTTATATCTATTAATATTGCTTCAGCTGGATTTGGTGTTGCTGCCATTGCCATTGGCAGTACTAATTTGTCCCAACGCAAACGTTGCACGCATGTGTGGCTTCGATAAACATCGATACCTTAAAAACGAACTCGTGGAGGTAGTGGCTGGGAAGCACGTATTCATCCCATCCTATTCCATGCTACCCCATGGCCGCGCGAGGTGGACTGGTAAAGGATGGAATAGGGAAGTTTCAACTGCCCCTCTTTCCAATTTCATGCAATCTCTATGGTCCATAGCTTTCACTGTTACAAAAACACAACCTCTCCTTCCTCTTAAAACACGAATAGTATGGCCCAAACTAGAAACCAATACAGAGGCTTTTATCGTGACCCGAATGTACGATGACATGTTGTCCTGAACCTTGACGAGATAAGTGGTAAGACCCCTTTTGTCAATGATCCGAGATTTGAAAGATAACTGTGGTGCCATTTTCCGGGACCATTGACCCTGCGCGCTGATCAAACTTAATTGTAAAATACCGTCCTTATTTAGTTTTTTTCTTTTTCTTTTTTTTTTTTGGGGGGGGGGGGGGGGGGTGGGGCGGCGGCATTGGCACATCGAAATTCTGAGTTTATCAGATAAATCCGAATTGACCGAAATTTTACCAGGCGGGTGTTTTTCAGAGTTTTTTCGGATTCATCTGAAAATACGAACCCTATTCATGACTTATAAAATTAAAATTAGCATATTTTCTTTTTGTTCTTCAGAGTATTGCTTTCCCTCACTCAGCATTACTCCTAGATATTTATACTTCTCTACGTGTTCTATTAAAATGTCTCGAATTTTCAGTGGGTTCCCCTTCTAATTATTATAAACCATTATTCCTGACTTGTCGCTATTGAATTTCAGGGCCAGAGAGTTTGCTTCCTCTCCACAGATCTTAATCAGCTCTTGTAACCGATCCCGGCTATGCTTTGTGCCTCACGCGTTGCCAGACTACCATAAAACCCCGAGCAAGCGCCCCCTTAAAATCTGGAGATGGTGAGATAAAACTGGGGGATGGGTGCTTCTTAGATCAACAATATGTAAAGATGCGTCTTTTGTGTATTTTCTGAATGTTACAAAATTGAGAGGGGCGCTTATTGTGAAACGGGCAGATGTTCGGCGTTTTACGAAATGTTGATGTGGCTCTCACTTTAGTGTACATTGTCACGTTCCTCTGGTGTAATAATAGTAGTGGTAGTAATAATTTTATTATTTTGTGTATTCCATTACATATTATCAAGCCCTCGCTTGCAAATCATCATTATCATCATTTATTTTTCTTGGGGGACCCGTAAGCTAGTTAGCTAGGTTAGATAGAAAGAGGGTCATGGATTCAACAAGTTCAGTAGTACCATTTATAGAACCAATGTTGTGTGAGGTAGTGAGTTTCAATTCTCAATAGCCAATGGTAGTGTGGAAGTCTGGCGAGAAACAGTTAATAATCGAATTGGATGTAATTTACATGGGTGACCTAAACGAGGGAAAATGCAGTGGGGAAGCGATAGTATTGATTCTCTCACGTGGGTATTGTGATAAAAAATTGACGAAGGAGAGAAGGGTGTGACACTTGGTGGCAAAGGGAAAGGAATGAAAGTTAGCTGATTGGCGTAATCCTGATATTCTGGTATATGTTGAGTAGTTATAAATAAAACGAAGGGCTCTGTTTTGAACGGATTCTAGATGATTTTGTGAGGTATTACTGCTATGGAGACCACATAGATGAGGCTCATTCTAACTTGGATCTTATAAGAGTAGTATACGCTAGTCGTTTCACCGAGGGTGTAGTAGCAAGTGTGAGGTTACGGTGCAAATATCTGAGAGTTTGGTTAGTTTGAGCAATAACGGAGGTTATGCGAGTAGTCCATAATAGGACAGAGGTGAGATAAACACCGTCTTATTTATAAGATGAGCAGGCTCTTACTTGAGAGTTAGCGAGGTGATACGAAAATGATGTGGCATGTGAACTGCGGGGAAATGACAGGGATTTACATTTATTAAAGTTTAGCGTCTCTTGCCGTTTTTCGCACCACTGAATTACAGACGCGAGGTGTTTCTGGAGAATTACTGATCATGGTACTATGAAAGAATGGGTCGATATTTTGCACAGTCATCGGCGAACACGTGCACAGAAGAAGCTATTTTATGATAGAGATCATTAATGTAGATTAGGAATAGAAGAGGGCTGAGTACGGGCCCCTGGGGGATTCCTGACGTTATGGTAGAAATAGGAGATTTTACGTTGTTATCCAGGCTGTTTCCAAACGAAATCTTTCAAATAGTTGGTAAGCCATTGAAAAACCATAGTACAGCCGTCACCACTGTCTTTTTGTATTACTCCCTTAGCTTTCTAGTAGCTCTGCAAATTGCCAACAGAATTTTAAATCGATTAACAGTTTTCAGTAGGTTCACAGTATGTTTTTTTCTGGAATAGATGGAGACTGATGCAAATACAAAATAAAAGGGTTTGAAGGTAGTTTGCTCTGTGTGCCCCCTTCCAGGTGGCTGTGGGGCCCGGGGGTGGGGCTGCAGGACTGCCTGGCAGCCTTTTTCTCGGCCGACGAACTCAAGGGGGACAACATGTACAGCTGTGAGAAATGCCGCAAGCTGCGCAACGGCATAAAGTTCTCACGGGTGCTTCAGCTTCCAGAGGTTAGTGTCGCCGAAATTTCACTTTCTGGAACATATTATCCTTCACCCGCACATACGCACAATCGAGGCACTGTCCTAAACTTGGAGCATGAGCTGGCCCCAGTTCTCCTGGAGGTCTTTACTTGAACATACTTGACGAGGGGAAGGGGTCAGGGTTTGTTTTACAACAGTAGTTGTTGGTGCCCCTTCCCGGCGACAAATGCTCATGAACGGATGCAAAACCCCACTCTACAGCAGAGGCACTGCTCTCCCTCTCCTCGTCGTTTCATACACACTGTGAGGGTCTCTCCCGCTCCTTCCTCCCTTCTCCCTTGTTGGCCGCCACTGTTTCTCCTTTGGCAACATTTTCCCTTCCTTCTCCCCCCACCCTTCCGGCAGCCGCCGTTGCGAAATACCCACGTGGTCGCGCTGCGCGGACACGCCCCCTTGCCTCCCCAATGCCGCCGCCCAGGTTCCGTTCTCGTGTCCCTCCGCGCCTCTACAGAACAGTCTGCATACATTCGCTTCTTTCACCGCTGGCGCAGTCACAGGTGCCCCTGTTCTGAAAGAGTGATTCAGCCAAAAAAGAAAACCATGTCTCTGTGTCTTCTTAAAGCATCTCGCACAATCGTTCCACCAAAGCACACATCTCCTCACACACACGTGTCTTACATCACTTCCACTGAAAGCAAATAACCCCTTGCAAACATTGTACAGCACACTGGCTGAAGGCAAATCGTTTTCAACATGCCTTTCCACAACACAGCGGCCACCGCTGTCAATTGCAGCATACTTTGTGTGGACATCTGCAATTTTTTTGTTTAGAGGAGTTTGGTGGGTCCCTGTGGTGTGTGATGGAAGGATTGAGCCTGCTTCCCCAATTCTTCAGGTGCTGTGCATCCACCTGAAGCGATTTCGGCACGAGGTCATGTTTTCCTCTAAGATCGGCAGTTACGTCTCCTTTCCCCTGGATGGATTGGACATGTCCCCGTTTCTCCATCGAGGTGGGTAGACAGCGCCTGTGGCATTGCAAAACTCCCCAAAAGACAATGTAAAAAAGCGACAAAGTGATACCTACTTGTTGTTGCTTTAGAACCTGCTCAAAAGGAAGTCCCACGAGTGGATCGTTTTATATAAATCTCATGTCTTCAAAGATATTTTCTTGTTTTCTGATAGGCAAGACTTCCATTAAAGGCTGGTTCACACACATTGCAGCACTAAATTAACGATGAAACAGTGTTGATGCAGCACTGACTTGAACATAACTTAATTCTTTGCAGCGCTGTATCATCACTGTATTACTAATATGGTGCATCAGTAAGGTCAGTGCTATTTTCAGTGCTGACTGATAGTGTTGAAGTAGCACTGTGGTGTATGTCTGAACATGCCTTAAAGGGGTACTCCGGCCATTTTTTCAGCTACCTAAACAAATTGCATTTTCTGACTACCCGGACTTCAGTTGTCACGGTATGCTATTTATTTTCTCGAACTTCAAAATAGCAATTGAGAAAACCGTGAATGAAGATGATGCCAAAACCAGCATTCAAATTTTCGCGCGCTCTTCGGTGGTGGGACATCACACATGGTACAGACTTTCAGGTCGTGCATATAGTCGTAAACGGAGTATTTCGAGTGTTTTTTGCGTGCTTCTCAGTGAATCAGTTACCAAACATTCTTTTTCCACCATCAAACGTCTTGTTATCAGTTGGGAACATGGCTTACTGCGGCTTACTGCCCACTTTGTACCATTTCTGTCGTCACACTCCAATGTTGCCAGTAGGGGCTCCCAGTTTGAGAAGCACGATGAAAACGAAATTCGAAAATTCAATAACTTCGCAAATTTTTTTTCTTTTCACACAATACTTCGGGAACTCGTAGAGCCATGTCTATCGGTGTGTTGAGCCAAATTTGAGGCAAATCAGCGACCATGAAAAAATCGCCGGAGTACCCCTTTAACTGGAAGAATTGTGCCTAATAGTCTATCTCTTGTGTTTCCTAAGTCGCTGCTGAGGAGTGTGCACTAAAGTGCAGAGTCTGCATCATGAACAGAGTCACGCTAATACGGGGACCTGCTCTGAAGAACAGCATGTTGGAGACTTGGGGAAATTACGTGGGTTGTTGGACTTCCCACGGTTATGTCTCCGGGTGTTCTATCACCGTATTCGCTATGTATTGGACGCCATAAAAGGCTGGCCTTAGTATCAAAAGATACGCTGTCAAACCTTTGGACAAAAAAAAAACGGTACCAGATAAAAGATTGCTAGTTTGGCGAGATCGCCTACGTGTTCGTTAGGTGTCCCACTCTTGCCACGAGACCCTTACGTCTTGGAACTCGTTTCAGAATGCCCCCGGACGAGCACAATCTATGACCTGATGGCCGTCATCTGTCACCATGGCACTGCCGGCTGTGAGTCGTGTTCCAGAAAGGACATATAAGAGCGTCCAAGCTAACGAAATTGCTGTTTCAGCGGGGCACTACACGACGTATGCCTTGAACCACCTGAACGACCAGTGGTACGAGTTTGACGACCAGTACGTCACCTCGGTGGAACCGCAGGTGGTGCAGAACTGCGAGGCCTACGTGCTCTTCTATCGGTGAGAACACACCTCGGTGCCTTTTATTGTTTTCGTTTGTGTGTTGCCGAATCACTTCGACTGTGCTTCATCTGGGAACACCTACTTGTGTTGGCAAAGCTACTTTTCCAAACTTGAGGTTCCCCTGTGTCAGTCTTTGTTGGGTCGCAAGCCCTTCACTGACACCATCCTTTGGGACACCATCCGAGGTGACACCATCCTTGCTGACATCTTACCTGTGTGGCACCCACACTCGTCTTACAGGAAGTCCTCGGAGGAGATGGTGAACCGCAGGAACCGCACCTTCGAGCTCATGGAGCGCAGCCGCAATGAGGTGAGTCTTCTTTGTTCTGCTATATACTGGACGGAAGTAAAGAAGTGAAGAGGGAGAAGCATGAATGAACTTGACAGTGAAGACAATCGGTGGTCTACCGTAAAATTCCGAGCGAACGCCCACCCAAAATGAAGAGATAAATGGTGAAAAACATGGGGTGGGCTATCTTTGGGGATGCCACAGCAAAATTTTATCAGAAATAATGATAAGAACCGGGGCACCCGCTACAAACCGCGTGACGCGGGAACTGATACTGCAGATCGCGGACACGGTGAATTCGCGTTTCACGATGCAATAAACACGCAGAATTCACTACGAACTCCTGTGTCACGGAAAAGGATACCGCAGGTTGCAGACGCAGCAGATTCGCGTTTGACAGCGCGAAGAACCCGCGGAAACCCGCCGAGAACTCGCATCTCACGGGAACGGATACCGCCGAAACCGATATCGCGTGCGCAGATCGCGGACGTAAACGCGGGAATCCGCTGCAAACCCGCATGTCACGGAAACAAATCAAGCAGATCGCGGCCGCATCAGAATCGCATTTCACGATGCAATAATACACGCGGGAACAACTCGCGCGTGTTACAGCTAGGAATCGATCGCGCGTGCAGATCGTGGGCAAAAACACGGGAATCCGCTGAAAACTCGGGAACGGATAGCGCAGATCGCAAACGCAGCAGATTTGCATTTCACGCATTTCACGCGCGCAGATCGCAGACAAAAACGCGGGACCGCAGATCACGCCGTTGACGCGCGATTCCCGTCGGACATCGCGTGACGTCCGGCGGGAAGCGGGGGAAGGGCGATGTATCGGAATACCGTTCCCAACAGATGTTGGACAAAAAGGGGCGGGTGGGCGATCCTTCAAACGTGGGCGTTCGCTCGGAATTTTACGGTAGTTGATTTCAAACCTTGCATCATGTGTGGGGTGATATTGTTCCTTTTTGCCAGCCCGAAAGGATGAAAAACTCTTTTGGGGGTAGAGAGTGTGTCTGAGAGACAAGTGACCAGCGAGTGTGGTGGTTTCTCGGGTGCCTGTCTCCTCACAGCCGGGACTGCTGAGCTTCTACATCTCGAAGCAGTGGGTGAATCGGTTCAATACCTTCGCCGATCCTGGCCCCATCGACAACGGGGACTTCCTCTGTGTGCACGGAGGTGAGGGATGCCAAAAATTGCCTAGGCTTTTTTTCTTTTTTTTGGCAGCAGCATCTTTTGTTCTTTCTCTGTTGTAGGATATCTTAATAATGCATATAGAAATAGTACATTCTTTCTTTCTTTTTTTTGACACATGTTGTCTTCACCAAACTTTCATTAGTGGAGTTTGTCAGGTGTAGTTTGTTGACCCCATCGCATATTCTTGTCCTTGAACTGAGGCGTCCTTTGTGCTTTATTGCAATCAAATAGTTACTGATACTGTACTTTTAAACAGACCTCAAAGCTTTTTACGTGGGGCCCCTCGAAGAGTTTGTTTTGAAATGCTGGTGAAATGACTTGAACCGAACTTTAGAATTCTTGTAACTGCACAACCCAATGCCCCGAGTTGCTTTTCTGTTACCATTGTTGCTGTTCGTTGTGTCAGTTACTGGTTTGTTTTTACTATATCATCATTAGCTTTGACAGTAGTGGAGTCGCTCGGGTCCTTCGTAAGGATGACTCGTCACTATCGCATGTTTCTGTGCAGGTGTGCAACCGGCCAAGGCCTCCTTTGCCGAAGACTTATGCATGCAGCTATCGCAGTCGGTCTGGGAGTACCTCCATGACTCGTGAGTCCGAGCAGAGGGAGACAACGGCTACATGTGTCCATGTCTTTGCCATTTAGTAGGCACGTGCGAATAGTGGAATTTAAGTTTGAACCGAATAGGTGTTTGAGTTATTTTTTCCCGGATATTTGTGAATCAAATAGATGATCAGCCTGTCTTCAAACCTTCCACTACTGTTGCACTAAGCTTAAATGAAAATGTAGCTAGCTTGTTTAGGTTGTTCCCATGCTTCCCTTTGTTTACTGCTAGGATCAGTTGATATTAATCTATTTATTTATTGACTGTGACTTCAGACTTTTTAAGGCTTACATAGGGATGACAAGTAAACAACGGCTTTTTCATAATAAAACCTAGAGTGATGCCCAGCTATTCCTAATTGAGGGGATTTGCAAGTCGCACTATACCCAGATATCTGTCCTTCAATTCGAGCTTGAAAACAATGTGCATGATCAGTTGAAACGAAAACAGAAAAAGAAAGGTCTGAATTGTTGTGTGACATATGCTATTATTGCATAGCAGTCACGGTTTTGTTTTGAAAGTTTTACTGCAAGGTAAAGATCAACAGCCACCAACTTACAATTGTTTTTTTTTTAATTCCATTTTTACTAAAATATTTAATATTTTACTTTGGAGGTGTGCTTTTTTTTTTTCTTTTCCTAGAGTCGGTGACAGGTTAGGAGCAAAGTGGAAGCCCCTCCCACCTTTTTTCACTTTAGCAGAGCAAAATGCTGGAGAGGAGGTCGCCTTCTCTGTTTGCTCTGCTAAAGACGAAAGGGGCGAGAGGAGCTTCCACTTTACACTTCACCTGTCATCGACTATAAGCGCGCGGCTGCGCTGCACTGAAGTGAAACTTGCAGGATTGTGGTATCCGCTCCGCAGGTAACGCTCCTTTGCAGTGCTCTGGTGCTCGGTGAGAAACACACCCGGAAAGGGCTAATTCACCCCATCATGACTTTGACCTTGCAAACACTTTGAAAAGTGTGAATATTAGTTCACCTCAAAAATAATATCAAATGGCATTTTATTTTTGAGTGACATTACAAACTGTGAATATTTGCGTAGTTCCGACCCCAAATACTTATAAAATATGCAATTGTAAAACCTCATTAATTCAAATTTCATGGGACCGGCAAAAATGTTTGACTTATCCGAAAGTCGAAATATTGAATGGCCAAAGAAAACTGGGCAAAGCAGCTTTCCTGTGGCATACCTCTATTTTGAGAAGAAATCAGTTATTGCCTCCTGCTTTCTGGACGACATTTGAACGGAGAAGACAAATTTTCTTAGCGCAGTCAGGCGCTCCACCGTACTCGCACTGTCAGAGGTGTTGTAGCAAACTTCTTCGAGCACAACAAGAGCCTCCTCAGCCTGTCGTACAGTGCGACGCGGTGGCGGTTCCTCACACGAACAGTCTTAATCTTCGTCTGCGGCGGTCTTTCAAAACCAAGTCATGAATTTTATCCACAATTTCTGGTGTTGTAGCTGTTTTTAAACTTCCTTAACGAGGTTCATCACTTGTGTCTGTACAACCACCCTTGAATTCCAAAACCTAAAATCTCATTAATGTGGCAATTTGGGCCAGTTGGTTCATGATCGTAGACAAGCGCCGAAAAAATAAACAGGGACAAGAAGTTCACATACACCGGCGCACTCGCAACATTTTAAGGTGAAAGCCTTCCTTGTCACATTGAGTGACAAATCGGAGTAAATGGCCATAAAAATGCGATTGAGACCCAAGAACTACCCTCGTCCTTGTGGTCACTCTAGAAATCCTAGACCTCTAGGACGACCTAGACCTCTAGGCTGGCCAGTACGACATACCAGCGGTTTTTTCAGCATTCAGCAAGGTATCGAGACTGTGCCGTAAAATCAAATCTCCCGCAGATGCTGCAGACAAATGTAAATCACAACACCGCAAAAAATTCACAGAATGCACGGCGAGAGTTGTGTAGGAAATCCCAATGTAATGCAGTTCTGTATACATTGGTCAGGCAGGCCGATGTTGTAACGATCGCGCCCCCGAACATGACACCGCAACACAAGCAACCCCATCAGGACATCTGGCTATGCGCTGCAGCTGCTGCCCTTGCTCCCCGTCATTTGATGACACCAAATTTTTGGCTAGATACCCAGATAAAATATCTAGAGAGCTACACGAGGCGTTTGAGATTAAAGCCAAAGGCACGAGATGCACAAGTGACACATCCATAACCTTATTGGCTAAAGAATATGAATTTTTTGATAGAGGGCTACATCGGTTGTAGTCATGACTGACGTTTTTCACGGATATATAAGAGATTGTTTTTTTAATAAATGTTAGTTGCGAGTGTGCCAGTGTTTATGTCAACTTCTTGTCCCTGTCTAATATTTTGTCACTTGTCTACGACCAAAAGCTCATAATGGAAAACGAGGGTGATGATTCCCCAAGAACAGCCTTCAACCTGGATTTGATTTCCGTTGCAGTTTTTCCCTCTAAATAAAAGAATTTGATGACTGCTCGTATTTCGTTTTTATCCATCATTGAAAATGTTCATGGTTTTTCGACTAAAATGCTTGTCAAAGCCAAACTTTTTGAGATATCAATCTGACATTTGTGGTCACTTTATACAAAAGGGTTGCCACCAATACAGTGCTATAAAATATTTTGGAAAGAAAAACCCCCCAGCAGCGATTCCGGAAACTTTTAAATCAAACTTCGTATATTGCGGTCTCTGTTTGGTCCATTTCCAGGTTTGGAGGCGGTTCCGCCTGCACTCACCTGTACACCTGCCCCACGTGCACGAGCGAGCGGGAGGCTCTGGAGAGCAGGAGAAAGCTCGAACTGGAGACCTTTGTGGCGGTGCGTGCTTTCACACCCTCTGTCTCACTTTTGGCTGACACGGATAATAAGTGAACACTGCATTGTAAGAATAACGAAGAGGAGAGAAGCCTGCTGCATCACGTCTCAAACTTGGCTCTTCACAAGGCTGCAAACGTGGTTCTCCTATGACATGTCCTTCTCGAAGGCAGCTTTTGGCACAGTCTGTCAGTTTGTGCTTCATAGGATCCAGGTTCAATGAAAGACTGCTAAACTCATTCACTGTCCTTGCAAAGCCCTAATTTCTCGTACGGGCAGAGAAAATAGGAAGTTGGCTTCCATTTATCATGCAGGTAACGAGAACACACAATCCGAAAGGAAGGATGATTTTATTTTTCTTATATCTTGGGGAGCCTTGTCTTAGGACATGCCTGATTTAAATATCTTCACCTAGAGTTACAGAATTCTACCTTATACTGCAATTGGCAGTGATCTGCCCCTTCTACCATTCCAAAAGCATCCTTGCTTTTCTTTTTCTTTTTTATGTGTGGTATGTGGCTTGAGGGTGAAGGGTCTTAAAAGCATGTTAACAGCTTGCATCGATGTTTTGCCATTGTAACTGGGAGTCCTGTGTCTTGGAATGCAGTTGAACCGCGAGTTCCAGCAAAGCCAAGAGAGCCCCGGAGAGGTGTATGCCGTAAGCATGGCGTGGTTCAAGCAGTGGGAGGCCTTTGTGAGGGGCAAAGAGACAGGTAAGCTGACAGCTTAAGCATCCCACATACATGCTGGGTTGGGTTTGCTGGGTTTCAATTTAAATTATTATTAAAGGGAAACTGAAACGGTTTTGTATTTTAGTGAAAACACTTTAAATCGTCTTCATTTGGCCTCTAGGATCACGAGCATCAAGATTATTTTTAGTTTGGTACACAGAGGCTGCAGAAAATAATTTTCAAAGTATACCACTGAAGCCCCTCCTTCCCAGAGCATTATATCATAAAGAAGTTTTCGGATATCCCTGCTCTCGCACATCTTCAGCACCAATCAAAGCTATGCACGCACACTCTTGCTATTTTCAGATATGTCAGAAAAATATGTCGTGACTGGTGTCAGTGCGGGGGAATATACTTGGCAAGCTTACAATTGCATATACTACTTACAGGAGCGACACGCGCTTGGTGGCCAAAAAATCCTTTTATGACAGTGACGACTGGTCGAAGGTTTTTCCTGTTTTCTCGCGTTTAGTTACATCTTCGGAGAAAACGAATGTGACATTCAGATTCACAGGATTAAAGATATACTCTAGAATTCACCTCTAACTCTTTTTTTTTCCAAGAACCTCTTCAGCTTCCCTTATCTGAGTTTCCGAATAGTAATTTCAAATAATACACTATTCAATATTCGTTTCGAGGTGAACTGCGTTATCAAGGGTGGAAGCGCTGCGCCAATTGTGCCCTCGTGTGCCAATCCACTTTCGCTGCGCCATCCTGCTCCCAAGCGCGTCATGTTGCGCCAAAACTAGCCGAAAAAGTTTTTTTTTTTTTTTAATCTATATTTATTGGTGTTATCTTCTTTATGGGCCACAGTGGTTTACCGTGTCGTGTTCGTGTAGGTAATTCTGAACCAATAGGGACTTTTATCTAACCATTACCGTCTTCCGTGTACCGCACACTACCGGAGCCTATGAAGCATGCTTTTAAGCGCAGTGCCCGGGTGATGCCATGACCTGCAGGTGCATGCATGCTTCAAAGGCTCCAGTAGTGCGGTATGCGGAACACGATAACAGTTTGCTAAAAGTCCCTATTGTTATGAAACCACCATACCGATCTGATCTCCGAAAATGAAACATTGCATAGGTAGCTTTGTCAAGAGTACTGATCAGTACTCTGAAAATTGACGAAACGATGCCTCGAGGCATAATTTTGTCGTTTACTTAATTTTCTTCTTTTTCTTTTTTATAGTGGCATTGAGCATGGTTGCATGTATTTGAAATACCCACTGGAAATACCACACACCCGCATTAAATCGCGTATGCCGTAAAGTCTCCTATGAATGTCCGTCCCTGAGAAATCACCCATCCCGTTTTTGAATGCGAAAGCATTAACTGTCCACATGGAGCGAGCCGACGACATCAGCTTTGAAACCGCGCCAAACGGCATCTAAACTCCCCTTTCCCAGTGGAGTGAAGTGAAGCCGCAGTCTGAAGGCTCCCAGCTTTGAAGTCGTGCCAAAAGCCGCACCAAACGGCAGCTAAATTCCCCTCTTCCAACGGAGCGAAGTGAAGCCGCGATCTGGAGCCTCCCAGCTTTGAAGCCGCGGAAAAAGCCGCGCAAAACGGCAGCTTAATTCACCTCTCCAAAACGAGCGTAGTGAAGCCGAAATCTGATGGATAGGATCCCATTGGCTGGCGCGCGTCATAGTTTCAAGGAACGGGGCTCCCACTGTCGGCGCACGTCAGTTTCTAGGAGCGCCACCCCATGGCGCTGCGGGCCCGCGCTGCAGCGCGCCGGTAAAAGGAAGCGTCTGGCTGCTGGGCCTTCCAGGGCCTGCTCGGGCAGACTTCGGAGCGGCTGCACGGCCGATGTCAGGGTGGCGCGGCCACTTCACAAGAGCGCGCGCAAGAACGACATTCATGCTTTTGTATTCACAACTCATGAGAAGTGCTTAGGTGTCCCTTGAGCCTTTTTTAATCACATCTACCGCGTGATCTGCGGTATTAGTATGGGACAAGCGTATTCGCCGCTGGTTTCCTCGTGCTTATTGCACCGTGACACGCGAATAGTGCAGCATCCACAATTTATATATATTTTGTTTTGTTTTCTTCTGCGATTTGCACGCATGATATTGGTTTTCGTGACACCCGAGTTTGTAGTGGTTGGGTTCTTGCGTGCATATCGCACTGTGAAATGCGAATGCGCTGTGTCTGCATTCTGCTGCTGTACCCAGTGACAGGGGAGTTCATAGCAAATTCCCGCAGACTCATCGCACACGCGAGTTCACCGTGTGTGCGATATGTATCCTTAATGAAAAGACAGTGAGTGAGCAGGCAAGCTGGTGATAGTTAATCATGATGTTTAAAACCCGAGACTGTGGGGAGGGAAAAATTAGGAAACTTTGAAGTAGAAGAGTTCCCGTTTCACGGAACTTGTAGTGCCCTGTAGGACAGTTCTTTATAGCTGCCATTCAGATATTTTTTATGCTATGGGTTGGAATATATTTAAAGGACACATGCAAAGGAAAAAAAACTTTTTTTTTTAAACAGCCGTGTTGGGAAAAGGAAGTCATAAAACCAATTTATAACGAAAAATAAAACTTTTTAGAGCTATATTTACGGCGCTATACGAATTTGTAGTTGGCGCCCATGGGCGCCGCGGAAAAGTGGCCCTTATTTATCACGTGACTGGCCCCTATTTGTCACGTGGTACTTGCGCTCTTTCGGAAGCTTCCTATGGTCTCGAAAAGTTACTTATTCATCTTCGTTTGAAGGCAACGAAAAACAAAGATTAGTAATTAACTTTTAGAGCCCAAAGGAAGCTCCTGAAAAAGCGCAAGCAGGCGTGATAGACCTTTGCGCCGGTCAGATGACGGCGGCGCCGCCCCGAAAGCAGACGAACTTGTGCGGCGACGGCGGTGGCGGCGTGGAGAAACGCGTTGAAGCGGCGGCGCACAACGCTCGGCGTGCGGCGGTGGCGTGACTTTGCGGCGGCAGCGACGCAGCGCAGGCGGCGCACAGGCCTACCACGTGACCAGCGGCGGCTCCCACGGGTGCCAACTACAAATTCGTTTTGCGCCGTAAATATAGCTCTAAAAATTTTCTTTCTTCTTTGTAAATTCGTTTTATAACATACTTTTTCCATCTAGGCTGTTTAAAAAAAATGTTTTTTTCCTTTGCATGTGTGGAACGTCACATGAAGATGCTTTTTCAGTTGATATTTTTTGTATTTAGAAAAACACATCTGCACTTATAGCCCCGAGTTTGACCTGGGCGACCAGCTCCAAGATTTACTTATTGTGCTACGAAACTCAACTTTTGTCTCTTCTGAGTTGCTCCAAAGCAGAAATTTTACTGCTCCAAAGCTGCTCCGATGGGGCGTCTTTGCTGCTTCCAGACCTGCTTTAAAAAGCTAAAGCTTGCTTCCACCCTTGGATATTCATACTTTCCAAAGTGTGGATCGCTTTGTTGTATGGTGTGGACCAAAGTGTGGAGCGCAGGTGTATGGTACAGTGGTTTTGCCTGTGATTGCAAGAGCGTGAGAAAATATTGACACGGTGGAAGACTGGCCCCTTGTTTTATTGCTACATGTGTGGAGAGGACGTCTGCAAATGTGTTACACTTGCACAAAAATGTTCTCATTTTGTTCTGTTAGCTCCTCAATGGGGGGGGGTGTACGTGCGTGTGGTGTGCCCACGTTTAGGCAATTTCGGTAGGACTCTCTTTCGAAGTCGTCAAGGGGTGGCATACACATGTCGGGATGCAGCAAACATGATAGTATTCACCGCAGATATAGTGGCTCACTTAGGAGATGAGTTTTGAAAGTTTTTGAAATCTCTGAAAGTCGGCCGCACAAGACGAGGTTGCTCGGACGAAGTGCTGAATCATTCCACCATTTTGCAGACGCCCCAGGTCCCATCGACAACTGGTGCATTTGCGGGGTAGCTGCCAAGTCTGCATCCACTGCACAAACCCTACAACAGAGCCTGCGTGCGGGTGAGGACTTCTTTGCCAGCACTTGTTTATAGCTCTGCCCGTTCCTTCTGTACCGTGATAGTAAGTGTCAGTAGCGCAAGAGCACTGGAAGGATGCACATTTGTGTGGGTTTTTCAGTAGCAGACTCAAGAAGACTGTGCACCTCTGACCTTAAAGGAGCTGTGCAACAGTTTCAGTGCTTCGCTTAAATAATTTAGGAGTCGGTGTCTCGACCTCTCTGAAGTAAAGAACAAAAAACTGCTTTTGCCTGCATGTCCTAGTTTTTATTTTAAAAATCCGCAAAGATGGAGGTTTTCGGCACCTCTCAACTTCTTCACCATCTTCCGAGTCACGTGCGCTGTGACGTCAATGGGGGTCGCGTGGGGTTCCGGTGAAGCTCTCTCTCTAGAGCCATCAGTGAGCAGCGAGAACTCATCCGGTCGCGACCGCGTGACCGCGTGCTGGCGGGCGCAGCAGCGAACAATATGGTGAAAGGAGGAAAGTCTCATCCAGGTCCGACCATACCCGTCCGGCCCTGTCCCCCTCCCCCTTCGGCTTCTGGCGGCTGTTCACTGTAGCAGATAGAGCTGACGGTTTTGTGGACCTAGGATAGATGGCGCCACTAAAACTCCGTATAATAAAAGTTTTGTCGATGATACCAGGTTTTTGACGCATTTATATTTATGTTGGAACGACACGATTTATAGAAAAGTTACCTTTTATCGAGCCGGTATTCGCACAACTTGCTATCTTTCTACAGGATCCCCCATTGACGTCATGCTGCATGTTTCTCATGGCCGCCGCTCGCGGCTGCAGGTCGGGGAATATTCTAATTTTTGCCTCGTGATTACGCGGCGGAATCGCAACATTTCGATGAAAGGAGGTGTGTTTTTTGTCATTTGTGACAAGGTGAACAATGTCAAAAGTAGAAGACGCCAATTCTTTCAACGTTAAAATCGTTGCACAGCTCCTTTAAGAATAATGCATGCATTACAAGTTGTGGAGGCCTCTAGCTATAATGTGACCATAATTGTGTTTTCTTGTCCATGTATAAGTGTTACCGTAAAAGTTTAAAAATGCCACATTTTTGTTTTTTTTTCTGCTTGGACAGAAATGTTTTTGAGAGAAGCAGGTTGCTTACACAGAAGAAATTTATCCATATATGATAATGATAGCATATTCTTTTGTGAAGGCAAAAAAGCCTCGGAAAGCAGGAAAATTGAGCCACATGGCAGGAGAAAGGGTTTTATTTAGAAAGTTTAATTTTATTGACGAGGGCAAGAAACGAATGCTGTAAATAATCAACAATTGAAGGAGACGGGAGGAAAAAATGACTTGCAAGGTATTGCATGCCTCTTTTCACTGTTTCTATCCATTATATCCTTCATTTTTGGAAACACTTAGAATGCCTTTAGGACAGCAGCTCGAACTTTTTGAACGGGCACGAGAATTGGGATGAAGAAACACAGCCTCTTATCTTTCACCTTTTAAGTTACCTTACTTTCCTGACTATAGTCCACACCTGGTGTATACACCACAAAGGCAAATTTTAAAAAAGTTTTCTCTCGTATAGTTTGCGCCAGTGTGCCTAGACCACACCTGCGTGCATAGCCCATAATTAAAAAATTCTCGTACGCAGCACACCTCGAGAAATGCCTGCTTTATCAGCTTACAAAGACGTTTGTAGCATGCATAAGTCATTAACATGCACTGTTATTTACAAAATTTATTGTGTCTCATCCTAATGAATAATCTAGAAAAGTAAATCCTTGTATATTTCGTGGACTACAGTCTGGAAAATATGGTAGTCCTGTGTTCCGCGTTGCACGGCTGCGTGACAGAATCGTTTTCGACCGCGTTTTCAGGCAGCGACTACGGCTCCCTGTCTGAGCCGATGTGGCGCTTTCTGCAAGGTAGCTACGGAGGGGGCCCCGAAGTGCCCCTGCAGCAGGCCCAGCCCGTGGTGCAGGCGGCAGTGCGCCCCACCTACCCCACAAGACCCCCCCCCGCCTCCCCTAGTCAAGCCTTGGGCCCAGGTGTTTGTTTGTTTGCTCTTATTCAGACACAAGGTCTAGAATAACGCAGAAAAGGGCAGAGCAGATCTGCCTTTCTCATTCTGGCCTCCATTTCAACTTTGGTGCGTGCTCTCTCCTTCCGTGGCAGACGGAGAAGGCTACTCGGGGTCGCCGGTTCAGACTTGCATCAACTCCCGGCGATGGAATGTGGTGTAGTCACTTGAACGTCTTGGAATTGGAGCACTGCGCACTCGTTATATAAATTAGAATTTGTTTTTTTAAGTTGCGAGTTTCATTTGTGCAAACGTGCCAGGTCATTTTGTTAGTTTGTGTGAGGGTTGGTGCCGCAATTCTAGGGATTGACATAAATTGACCGCATCTCCACGTGGTGAATGATGTTGCTTGGGGCGAAGCTCTGGTGGTGCTTGTCTGCGTAGACGCCGAGCCGCAGCATGCCGAGCCTTTTCATTCATGTCAGTAGGAGAATGTGTGGTTTTCTTCTTTTTCTTTTTTTAAGCAGACAGATGGGATGGCATCTCAGAACCCCCTACTCTTTTTTTTCTTCTTTTTCTTTGAGCCTTTTCATTCATGTCAGTAGGAGAATGTGTGGTTTTCTTCTTTTTCTTTTTTTAAGCAGACAGATGGGATGGCATCTCAGAACCCCCTACTCTTTTTTTTCTTCTTTTTCTTTTTTCATAATTTTTTTCATCTTTTTTTTTCCAATTTTTTTTTTTTCCCTACACGAGCACGTGATATCACGAGCAGAAGCACGAGCACCCGACGCCGCCTAGGGACATACGGACATGGCTAGCCCCTAAGGAGCTTCGCCCCTAAAAACGTTTTGGGTTTAGCAGAATCCGATATGCGAATAAGTAGGACTGTGGGGGGTAAGGAGTTATATGTAAATTTTCTAACCTTCTGGTTTCTATTTTAGATGGTTTAGCATAAATTAATACTTACCATAATTCACTAAAAAAAAATTTTTTTTCATCAGTATATATTGTGTGTAGGTGCAACTGCAACATATAGAATCGGAAAACTTTGTGTAAAATCAAGCCCAATAGTGTGATAGCAATAGAAAATTTATCAACCCCCTACTTTACTCAATTGGTTGGTTCTCCCGTGCGACTTTGCGTGATATTAATGATAATATGATAATTCAGGAAGGTCCGCGGCTTTATCGTGACGAGTAGGTGCAGAGCACAGCACAGTTAGCACGAACAAGCAATTGACGTTTCTTCTTGTATTCTCCTTGAAGTTGAACGGGTGTCACGAGAACTCCTAGCATGATGGGAAGGGCTCATTCTGAGCTCCGACTTGCTTGGTTAAGCTTGATAGTCGTCAATGACCTGTCTGAGCGAAATGTGAAAGAAGGTTTGTGTCGTGTTTTACTGACTGTGTTGCACAGTTTATGTTAATACCAACCGTCCAGGATCTTTTTTTCATATTACATTTCTCAACACTGTCAGCAGCCTTTGGTGAAGGCCGGAGCCAATAATACAGACAAGCCAGTTTATGTATGTGCAATACAAAGATGTTTTAGAAAATAGGTAACTTATTACAGTACCTGTACATCTATCATCAGTACACTATTTAAATGCTTCACAACCATGCAAGTAGTGCTACAAAGATGTCAAATAACATTTACAGCTTAAATTCTAGTTCTGAAGCTTCTCTAAACTAGGCAAAGAATTGAAAGCGACGGTGGCACTGGGGGCCTTGATTCATTAACATTATGCCTACTTAAAAAGTGATTGATTCACTCTATTTATGTACAAAATGCTGGGGATAGCACACCAGTTATGATCTTGAGTGCATTACTATAATTGTTTTTGTTGGTCCACCATCTGTTCGTGTTAATTCCCACGAGTGGCGAAAAATCCCTGTACCTTGTCTTCTAAGAAATCTTTGGTTGTGCCAGTTGGATCCAGGCATCTGACATCTGCATGTGTGCACTTTTTCAGCTGCAGCCAAGCGGCCTTGCATGGAGGAGCCCAAAGAAGAGAGCCAGTAGCCCCCAGCAACAGAAGCAGCAGATTGTGTATACATAGAGCCTGTGGTTCCCCTATCGCAATAAATGGCCCCAGCCCCTTGGGGTTCTGTCACAAGCAGTCGTGCATGGCACCACTCTTCTTTGCATGGAAGGAGAAAAGGGCCAGATTCTTTCAGTCCTGCAGATGTCGTAGAGCAGTAGTTCCCAAACTCTGCTGGCCTGTGACCCATCAAAAATAGAATGCTATTCTATGCAAAAAAATAGAATGCTACATGCTTTTCGATATCAGTGCATGGACAGTAATACACAAAATTTACGATAAAGTTTTATTTGACAGGTAATATAGTCACTAGTCACTCTATTCAGCTTACCTAGAAGCCATTGCAAAAAAGGGGAAAAAATGCATGCCAGCATGCATGCACTTGACTCTTACGGCGAGTTTGGACTCTGCGACTCTCAGTTCTGCCTCGATGTAGAGCTGCAGCCTGTATTTTGTCTTCATCAATGCCACTGCAGGGAAACCAATTTCAGAATTTTTTTTCTTGTGTTCCCGAGTCGCTTTGCTGCAACCACACCCCCCCCCCCCCCCCCCCCCCCGCTCTTACTGAATTTGTTGCTACCCCCTTGGGGTCAGAGAGCACAGTTTGGGAAATGCTGTCCTACAGAAATGCACCAGGAGAGTGCAGGATTGAATTTGTCTATTCCACTGAGCTGTTCATGAAACATGTGAGCTTACACTTGCTGCTTTCAGTGCTCTGTAACAAGATCCCACTGCTTCTGTTCGTGCTGCGGGAGCAGTAGGGAAAGTACAAACCCCTGCGAGCAGCTTTCTGGGATGTGAAAACGAACTACTAGTAAAGAAAAACAAATTAAGTTTTTTCTCAAGTCTGCAGAGTTCCTCTGCTTCCTGCCCCAAGTAACCGTAAATGACACGGAGCTTGTTGCAAATCTAGCCGTTCATACTGTGTCGTGGCCAAGTCGAAAAGAGTCTCGTCTTACGCTCACAATCGTCATATGAAAGATTGGCCGTCCGTTCCAAATGTGTGGTTTATTCTTCTAGTGTCAGTTATCATTAAACCAAAACGCACCTCAGTTCCCTCTTCCATCATCACTCGTTCCCAGTGTTTCCAAGGCCCCCTTCCCACATGTCCCCATGGCCTTACTCCTTGTTGGGCTGTCTTTGGGGGATGCCCGCGTCATGAGGCTATGCAAAGGGGGACATCTCGGGAGTGGGTCGAGTAGAGAAGGAACCAGGTCCCCACAAGTCCCAATTTGTGGACATGGAGGAGTTGGAAAATGCAAATTTAATGAGGCTGGTTCTAGTTCCAAGCACCTTGTCTCACCAGACTTGGAGGCTAAAAGCTAACATTCAGTTGTTTGGTTTTCAAATGGTGGTGTGAAAAGCAGCTGTTTTGCTTTCAGCGAGGAAAGTTGGAAATGATTACAAAAAGTAAGTACACTGTATGGAAAAAACTGCTGACTGTTTTTTTTTTTGTGGTAGGAGATTTGAGTTAGCAAAATTAGTTCCAGTTGCAGTCTAATGGCAGATAGCAAAAACAAGCTGTTTTTTTTTTTTTGAATATGAATATAATGTTTAGTTTAATACAAATCTGATAAGTAAAAAAAAACACGAAATTGGACGCAGCGTGTTGTATCTGATTTTCTGATGTCCTTCATTAATAATCAAAAAGGCTCGTGTTTCTTTTTTTTTCTTTTTTTTCTTTCGTCTTGTTGCGGCAGAGTTCAAAATATAGATTTGGAGCAGAGTTTGTTGGCAACGTGCAAATCGCTGCTTCACTACAGCTTCACGCAAGCCTGTCGAAAACAAACAATCTTTTTGGTGAGCAGTCTTATTTGGTAATAGTATTCTCACGCCGAAACTTACAAGAATCAGTCTGCTGGGTTTAAGGAGATACTTTAGAACGGTTGCACAACATGCGGCCCGCGGACATGACACTGCGAGATATGCTCGAGACGACAACCAGCGCGATGATGCCAGATATTGAAAACCTGTCTGCCTGTTATTAGAAACCTGCGTAGTTCCCAATAAACATTTTTTTTTTCTTTTTTTTTTCCCCGCGTCATTTTTGAGTTGTGCAGCCCCGCTTTAGAACATGTAGTATACTTCGCATGTGCATACGGCACTGAAAAATGGAGGTTTCTGCTCGTGTTTGGGTGGCGCCGTGGTCCTCGTTCTGATGACAAAGCTTTGTGTGAACACCGTTCCACTGGATTTAGCGAAAACAGCGTAAGGTTTCGGTTTGGGCTCATTTATATTTCGTGACCACTCATTCTCACCCATGAGCCTCGCCGATTGCTGTAAAACGCTCGTTGTGAGTGGGCGTGGGGTGTGCGTGTTTCCGAAGAAAATAATTGAAAATTAGGCGCAGCTACACAAGGTGCGACTTCATGCTACCGCACATAGGACGCGGGGTTGGAACGACGCGGCTGGCAGCCGCGCGCGCGCCTTCGTGGTACAAGCGATTGCCGTACGGGCGCGCAAGTGCGCGCGCGTTTTTATGATTTTTTACGCGCGCTTGTTGTCTGCTACTAGAAGTCATTTGCAAGCGCAACATACGGCTTGGCACAGGGTCCCGAATGTGGATTGGGGGCTCGGGAAAGCGGCGATGCGTCGGAATTTTGGGGGGAGGGGCCCGGTGGGGCGTTGGGGAGGGCCCCGGACGCGCAGGACCTCCTGGGGTTCGTTTCATGCGTGCAAGCGGTTTACATTTAAAAAACGTCGCTAAATTTGTTTTTTTTTTTTTTGTATATTGTCTTTTTTTTTTTTTTTTATTATGCCGCTCGGTACCTTCGAAGCACGAGCGCAGGAATGTCAATAAAAGTCCCGAGTTGTTTCTTCTTAAATGATTGTTTGTCGTCCTTCGTATTTTTTTTTTTTTTTTTTCCCCCTAGAAATGGGGTTTTGTTTTAAATTACGTTCAATCATCACCGGTTTGCGCCTCAAGTTTTTGTTTGTTCTTTCATTTTCTTTTTGAGTGTTGATATACTTTCACGATGTTCCTTTTTCGGTCAGCCCGCTCTGGGAAAAGGCGCGAGGTGAGCGTCTAACCGAAAGGGTCTATTAAAACGGCGGCTCCCAAAAATTGATACGTCAGGTGTCAGCTGACGACGACACGTAAAAGGCCGCGGGCTGTTCGAAACGCGCCCGCACTGAGCAGCCGTATTGTGCCGCCGAGGCGGGTCTCGCCGCGCTCGAGGCTCGCATTCGCGGCCGGAGTTGAAGCTTGAACGGCGGCGCAGGGGGGGCGCCCCTGGCGGGCTCGGGCTCTCGGGGGCCGGTCCGTCGGTCACGTGGGAGGGGGGGGACCCGCGGGCCTTCTTCTTCCGGCGTCGGCCAGCGAGCGAGCGAGAGCGCGCTCTTCCCCCTCGCCCCTCTTCGGCGACCGTGGAGTTTTGCGGCCGGGCAGCGGACCCTCCGTCAGTGTCCCCGTTGGCTCGAAGCCGGGCTTGCTTGGCGAGGCGCAGCGGATGGCGCAGGAGCGGCGCTCGGAGAACACCAGCGGCAACAGGTGGACGTGTGGGTCGGAAGGAGGTTGCCAGGCGGCCGAACCCTGGCCCCGCCGACCGCGGCCGGGCGGGCGACAGGGCAGCTATCAGCGCCGGGCCAGTGGCGCCCGCCCTCTCCCGGCCTCCTCGCCAGTTCTTTGAACCCTGCCGGGAACCCGCTCAAGGTTGGAGACGGGTTTTGCCACTCGGGTGGTGGTCGGGCCGGGAGCGGGCCAGCCGTCGCTCTGGCGGACTGCGGCATGGCGGGGCTCACGTGGAGCGACCAGGAGACCTACGAGCTGATCCGCATCTGGGCGGCGGATCGGGATCTTCTGGACGGCACGTCGCGCAACAACAAGGTCTACGAGAGCATGGCCGCGCAGATGCGCTCCCTGGGCTACCTGCGTACCGCGCTCCAGGTCAAGGAGAAGATGAAGCGCCTGCGCAAGGAGTACAAGTACGGCAAGCGGAGCAAGAAGATCGCCACCTACCACGATGCTCTGGCCACTGTACTAGCGCAGGGCGCCAAGGGCGCCCTCTTCATCAAGAGCGAGGTGGACGAGAGCATGGGCTCCGAGGAGTTCGCCGGCACCGACTCCGAGACCAACTACCTGGACGACGGTGAGCTCTTACTCTGACAGCGCACCTGTCGCGCCGGCTACCCGATCTGCGCGACGCAACAGGTGTCCGCCGCCGGATGCTGCGCGCCCGGGTGTCGGGTTCGGGCCGCGCGGCCCGGGACGCTTCTCGCGCGCGAGCTCTCGTCCGCGCGACGGGCGAAATCGCGGCCTTGGCACCAGGAAATGGCGGCGGCCGCGCGAAGCCACGCGTCCCACGGCGGCGGGCCGAGGCTAGCCGCGGGCGGCCGGCCGTACGTGGAGCGCGCTCGGGGTTTGTACGACGCCTCTCGCGGAACCGGTTGCCCGCCGCCGCGGCGACGGCCTTGGCTCCCGGGAACTCGCGCCGGGGACCGTGACGTCTGCGGCTCGCCTCTCTCCCCCGTCCGGAGTCGGCGGCGCCATGTTTTCCGAGGGTCCGGGCCCCGCCGTCGTGGCAGCGAGTGTTTTTTCCCCCCGCGGGCGCGCCCCCTCGGCCGCGTCGCCGCCGAAGTGGGCCGCGGCCCCGAGAACCGGTTCTAGCGAGTGGCGACGACCTCCGACGCGCCGCGCGCCACGGCCCGCCGGCAGGTCGAGGCGGGAGCCCCGCCGGCCCCCCGCGGGAACCGGGCGGTCCCCGGACACCCCGGGGCCGTCGCACGGCAGAGCCTCTCACATCCCGATGGAGGGACGAGGAGGGGGGCAACACCGCGTTCCGGGCGAACGCCCTGCGGGGTTCGTTCGCGAGCCTCGGTCGGGAGAGAAGGAATCCACCTGTTCCCGTGTCCCCCCCACAAACACACACACACACACTCCGCACAATGGGGACTCCCTTTCCAGGTATTCGGACAGGAAGGACCATCACCCTCCCCCTCGAGGTTTGGGAGCGCGATGCGCGGACAATGGGGGGCCCGCGCTCGCAGGTTGCACACGATGGCGAAGCTGGAAACAACGCGGGGCTCGCAGCTTTTTTTCTCCCCCAAGGCCATTCGAAGCACCTGCATCTTGGCTCTGCGTTGAGGTGGAGAGAGCTACGCCGAAGGACGCGGACCTGAGTCTTGGAATTCCGAGTTTCCAATGAGTCAGAGGGGGAAACAAAAACGAGAACAACGATGGGTCTAGAACGTCTCAGCTGCAAAGAGAGACACCGATGACGTTTATTCTCCGCGTAAGCCAATACGACGATACCGTGGGAGTTCTTCCCTGTTGTTGATCGAACTCGACTGCATAGATTTGTTTAAAACAATGTGTCATTTTAGGCACTCAAACCCGGTCCTGCAAAGTTCGAAGCCGCGTGATCAGGCTGTCGGCTGTTGAGTCCAAAGGATTACAAACTTGGCTGCCCCGCTTTGTGCTTCCTTGAGTTTTTGTTACGATTGATACCAAGTAACCCAGAGCCCGGAAACGACACAATCAACACGAAACCCGGTGCATCCAGCAGCGAAGTGGCCCGAGATAACAGCACGAGACACGCGTGCGTTTTCAAAATTGGCGCGCCTCGCGACCGCTTTTATTGGCCGAGCCAAAGTTGCCGTTGATTGGCTTAGCCCAGAAGCCAATGGCGACGCAAGCACGCGCGCGTTTTCCCGCAACTGAAATCACCGGCATTCTGATGTCCGTCTAAACTAAACGAAACACGTAAAATTCTTTCTTTTTTTTTTCTTTTTTTTTTTTTTTTTTGCTATAAGTGCTGTTGAATTAATTGGATATCCCGAAACGTGGACATCATTTTAACACACGAGGATCTACACAGCAACTGCATTTTTGTGGTCGGCTCCTTCACTATCACCTGCAACATTTCTTCGAAAACAAAACTAGAAAAGCGGACTGTTTTTGTTGTTTGTTCCTGCAGTTTTGATTGTTTTTGCTTTATGTTTACGTCGACTGTTTGTTTTTCCTTCGTTTCTTTCTTTTTTGCCCTCAAACTGAGGTTTTTCCCCCATCAGATAGGGATCCCGTACGCGCCCGTCCCAAACCTAAAAACAAAACAAAAAACACTGCTTGCTTTTGTTGGCTGTTTGCAAGAAAAGCGACCCAGGGGAGGGGAATTTTCTTTTATTATTTATTACTTGTTTGTTGTTTATTTCAACTTTTGGTGTCCTGCTTTTTTTTTTCTTGCTTTTTTTTCTTGCTTTTTTGTCCTGCTGTTATGTGATTTACTGATCGTCACCAAAAGAAAAAAAAAGGAAACGTTGGTAAAATGGTATTATTGGAAATAGAGGGGAGTGGTAAAATTTCCAGTCCTTTCGCAGCTTGCGTCGTGCGACGCGTACCACGTGAAGATTCACCACCTGCGAAGCAGGAAATTCTTAAGACGGCCGAAGATTCTTCGCTGTTCGTGCACCTAGTGGTTTTAAACAACTCTGCAGTGGTTCGTTAGGAATTCGTACAAGCACCCGAAGAAGGAAAGAAAACAAAAATCCAGGATGCGATGTACGTGTTTCTAATTCAAATTAATTTTCAATCCCCACCCCTGCCCGTTTCGATCTGGATGAGCATCGTGCCGGCGTGCGGTCGTGTATCACTACTGCGTGGTGCACGTTAAGGATTCAGGCTAGCGGTTGTATTGCACTGGCTAAATTTCTCATCTACAGCTGGGAGACTCGTCGCCCGTTGAGGCAGACCAAGTTCTAGACTGTATAAACATACACACAACCCAATTTTTCAAATTAATCTGTAATACGGGTATGTTCGTCGAATATTACCCCGTGGAAAACGTGATACAGTTTCGAATATTAATCGTCACTACGTAAAAAAAATACAGTCTGGAAAAATTAAATTCGTATACACCAGGCGCGAACTCTCCGCTTTGACAGGTGGACATATTATATAGAACGGGATCAGGACAAAATTGTTCCAAGCAAATTTTGAGACAGTTTGCTTGTTCTTCGGGGGTTAGTCGATTCTTTGCACTTGCTGCAAGTTGCACACAGAGAAAGAAAATGTTTTGCTGAATGTTTAAGATATTAGACGCTAACCATTTTAAAGTTTACATGTTCAATTCAAAACACATTGCACGCCAGTAGCTGAGCCAAGAAAAAGGGAAAAGTATACTATAGAAATAATATACGAGTACATCTGTCAAATAACGCGTCTATAATATTTGATATAATCAACAAGAGAAGAAAAACGTTCTTCCATAACACGCCATCACACATCCAAAAAGAAAAAAAAATATATGTATATATTTGAGGTTCGTGTTGATACAGTGTAAGGTCGGGCTGCCTTTGAGGAGCGGCGACACTGGTTAACGCTGTAGACGAGAAAGTTTGCCAGCGCAGTACCACTGCCATTTGGGGCCTTTAACGCGCATCACGCTGTAGCGATACACGACTGCACGCACGCCATCACGAATATATAGTATGTGCGTGATCATGTCTGAATCATGCGCATAAGATTTCTTGCGGCGTCATTGCGCTAATCCGAAATTACGGAAAACAGCCGACGCTACGAACTGATGGGACGAAACAAGCAGAGTTTAAAAACAAAACGCACTAATGGCGTTTGTCGACTTTTTTGGTGCATGTTATTACCGCGACTAGTCTAATCAATCGCAGAACACGGACGGCACAAGTTCCCTCTGTTTTTTTTGTGTGTTTTTTTGTTTTGTTTGCACAGTATATTGAAGATAACCTTGGGGCTTTTAGTCACACGTGCTGGAGTGTACATCGCTAATATTTGAAATTAAGAAGCTAAAAGAGATGACACGTTTCCCGTGCATTCGTAATTGACCCCGTAAGTGATGACGTCACAACAAGGCGTCTGGGTCCAAACAAACCGTTGCTAGGGACGTTGCTATGGGCTAATGCATGGAGACTCCACATAAGGCTAGATTTTTGCTTACAAGTAAGTAAATAATTTTTTGTAAGCAACCGAACTTCTTGATATCGAATTATGAAGATGCTCTTGTCGTCTCAGTGTCGTATCGCAACGATGAAAGCCATTTCTGAAGACTTGCACTCCGCTTTGCTTCGGTAGCAGACGACACGATAGATTTGCTGGCCTCTGTTGCAGCGGGCGTCTTCATTGAATTGCGCCGGTAAACGAGCGACAAAAACAAGTGAATCACCATGGCCGTAGAGGCCCCCGCAATGTGCGTTTTCTTTTTTTTTTTTTTTTTTTTTTTTTTCTGGGAAGAACTTAGCTTAGTTACGAGGGGTGAAAATGCCGTAAAATCAAACCACGTCATGCAGATCAGTTACGACGACGACCTGAAATGCATTACCGGCGTAGTGCAGGCCAGCATGAGAAACAAATCGTACGCCGTCGAGGTAAGTCGTTTGTTATGATTATTATTGTGGTTGTCAGGTTATTAAAGAATTGCATGTCTATCGCAATTTCGCAGTATTTTGCTTTTTTTTTTCTCCTTGGTATACATCAAATTATGTGGATGTGCTCTTTTGGTGAAGATCTCCATCGAACCCGCGATGCGAGTACAATCTGTAATGAACTCACCTTATGTTTTTTATCCAGTTCTTTCGCGCTTTGGGTTCTTGCGGAAATCTGAAGAAACTGCAAGGGTCTTTCACCACGCGATGGTTACAACCAGGTATACGAAGCACCCTCGCATAGCGCGAGTCCGCAAACAAAATTTGGGATCTCTACCGATCGCCTGAAGTGCTTTTCTCACGGGTGCAATGCGATCTTTTAGCAGACGATCATCTCGATCGACGTCCGGACTTTCGATAAACCATATTTTGCATCGCACCCCACTATGAATTATTATATGTGTCTGAAACTCATTGTATTTCAAACAAACGCGATGTCAGAATATCGTCTTTATTCACACGATTGAAACGACGGCCCCGGTTTGGCCGGCCGGCGTGCGGCAGACGGCATACTTCTTGCATTCGTCGTCTGCTGCAGGCATCTTGAGGACCGGAAGTTGCAGTCGTAAATATTTCAGAAACGAGCGATTACCGGCACACTTCTGTCGAAACATATATGACATTCAAGCTTTCTACATCTGTGATTTTTAGAAGTTTAAATCCTACTCCTGATTTTTGAACGGTCGGGTTTTCGTAGCGAAACCGAGCCACATGTATTCGTCCATAACAACGACCCTAGCAACGGTTTGTTTGGACCCATGACGTCACACTTACGGAGTCAATAGACCTTTCGCTAAATTACCCGAGCCCCAAAGAGAATGTTGGGAACGTTGGTATACGCGCTGCACGTGCTCGCCTTCCCCTTAGAAAAGAGGCCAAGTAAATAACCAAAATAAAGCGTCCGTGGAACGCGCGTGCGGAGTGCCATTTGTTTTAGATTTTTGCTTTCGAGCGGTTAGAGCTGAAGACGCCATCACGCGCAGCGCGTGTATACCTAAGTTCCCGGCATTCTTTTTGATGCTTGGGTAATTCGGCAAAAGGTCTATTGCCTTTTATACGCAGGACTAGCCCGTGCAACAGGCGTACCTACAAACCCAGAACTCGTGGTGCGTGCGTGCGTGCGCGCGCGCACGGGCACAGGCACACACAAAAGCGATTTTAATTACGCTGATGACTGGTCTGTTTGGCAGGAAGGGGCAGGGGATGAGCGGATGTTAGGTCACACGAATATGAAGGTAAAGTGAGGCCTCGGCGTCAACATCTCCATGCGAGTTAGTGCATGCCTCGTGTTCAATCGACGCGCGCTAAGTGAGTCTTGCACGTGCATCGACCATCTTTGCCCAAGGTGAAAAAGAAAATATACGAAAAGGAAGTTTCCTCGTAAACCGAGAGTAATCCCCTCAATACGCCGAAGGCGACCGTAAAGTGCCCCTTTGTTGTCGACGGGGGGAACGAGAGGCGCTTCCTTGGCCGTGTTTGTGGGCGCCTTTCACTGCACCCATCCCCGCGTCAGTCAGCCCGGGGGCCAAAACGCGGTTCCCGAAGTCCCGCTTCGGGGTTCCGGGAAGCAGTTGGGTGCTGCTGCTCCCTCCTCCGCTCCGTCCCCAAGGTCGCGGCCGCGGCTTTTGTCACCCGTTCCCAGCACCGTCGTCCCCTGACAGCGAGCTCGGCGGAAAGAAAAGAAATCCTGTTTGCACGACGCGGTGGACGTCCCAGCTTATTCATTAGTGGGTTCTTCTTGACGGCCTAAAAATCAATTATCGCGTTGTGTGCCGCGTTGACGTGCTGCTGCGAGAACGAACCGAAGAGGCGACGAGAAACGTGTTTCATCAACTCCGACGATGCTTGTGTGTGTGATCTGGGTTCTTTCTTTTTTTTTTTTATGGAGTATTAGACAGTTAATACGTCATACAAAAAGACAGTCGACAGCAGGGGCGGACGCAGGTATTTCTTGAGGGGGGGGGGGGGGGGGGGGGTCAGGTGTTGGTCAGCGTATCATATGTTTAAGAACCCCCCCCCCGTTGCCGTTTCCACGGGCTAAATTTTTACAGATGCAGAATTCAAGAGGGGGGTCAGGACACCCGGACCCCCCCTCTGAATCCGCCCCTGGTCGACAGATATGTATGAGGGCAAACAGGCTTCAAAGGCACTGGAGGCGTGTCCGCAGACGGTTCCGTCATCGTGTCCGCAGACCACGTCTCTTTTTTGTACGATATACGAGCCGTGAGAGACTTTAGATCTAAACATCCAATGTTCTATAACGCGCGGCGTAGTGAATAGCATAGGGCCGTGAAATTAATCGATTACCTCGCTCATTATCCGACTTATTTGCTAGATACATAACGCCAGTAAAAAGAAAATATATAAAAAAGTACGCGTTCTGTTCTGTACCGTCATCAGCCCGTGGAATTGTAATGTGCAGCGAGCGAACGTGCAAAATGAAATGCCTCCAATCCTGCATCGCTAGAGCTCTTAGGGCTCAAATGTGTAATGTTTCGTTACTCATTTGGCAATACTCTAACATCTCGATCAGCCACCGCATTAGACCAATTATGAATCGATTCAGGATCATCGAATCATGAGTTAGAATTGTTAGGGAGTTTTAGGGAAACGTTTTTGCATATCCGATACGGTACGATGGGTCCTCCGGTACGAAGTGCGCATGCGCTACGGCAGAAGACTCGCACATGCGCAGTTCGAGCCGGAGGACCCGTCGTACCGTATCGGGTGTGCAACAACGGTTCCCTAAAACCCCCTATTAATCGGTGCATGTCCGCTCGTGATGACACGAGCGGACGCCGGTACTACAGGGACTCGTGTATATATATATATTATATATACACGAGTCCCTGTATAGTTGAGCGCTTTTTTTTCTGCAATTCTTGGTTACGTCGTGAATGTGATAAGGAATATGAAATTAACGAATAGAATGCATTCGTAATGCTTCCTGCCGTGACGGCATAATTTCAGAAACTTGTTTTTTATATATTTATGTGTTTTGAAACCGCGATGGACCTCCAGCATGGGGTCATTTACATACAACACTTCTGACGCATGCGTAATATGTCTGCTACAAACGCCTTGTGCTAGGTTGGCAAGTAAGTAATCGACTAGATTGGTTGGGGGCTGCTGGGAGTTCATCTGATAGAGTTATGTCATATAAGGAACTGAATTGAACAGACCCATGAGACGTAAACAAAATCTCAGTGCCAAGGCCACATCATGTTCCCCCCCCCCCCCTTTTTTTTTAAAATTAACAACTAGACGAACGCACTCTAGATAGCAGCGTGTAGGTGGTTATCATAAATAAATATTGCCGAGATAAAACGAAATCTCTCAAAATCCGCTGAATAAAATTCATACAACGCATACCCCCGATGCAGCGCCTTCGAAGATGTAGCTTTCATTGCGTTGCTTTGGAGGGTACGTATGCATTCTCGCGTCAAAGGTATCCTTTGTCCTATGGAGATGATAATGGCGGTACGGACAAGCAGTTGGGGCTTCTTTCCACTACTGTGCACCTCGTGCGAATTCCTCTTTCTATGCTTTTGCAAACGAGACGAATCGGTGGCAAGGAACCACAGTAGCCTCAGGCTTCTTTTTTTTTTTAGTACTTTTCTTTTTAAACGCCACTTTCTTTTCTTCTTTTTTTTTTTTTTTTTCTAACAGAGGTTCCTTAGAACGCCGTGTTTGTGCAAAGCGTCATGTTTTCTTTTCTTTTTTAATTTCCTGGCAACGTTTGTATGAAGGCAGCGGCTCCCTTTTGAACGCGCCGCCTCTTTCACACGCCTTGTACGTCTCGATCTTCTTGGAGAGGGTGCAGGCATCTCATTCAGCTACGAGCGTTAACTAAAGGGAAAGACGACTTTTGTGAGAATTTCCTATTACCTTGACCGGAGGAATGTTCACAGCACCTTCGCTGCTGCCTTTTATTTTTCCCGGGGAAAAAAAGTGGACGACGCGAACTGACTCGAACGGTGTGGAGCGCGTCTATTCTCAGATGTGGAATGTCGTGCGCACATTTATCCATTTAATAGGTTCTGCATACACTCTTAGAAATATGGAGCGTCTCCTCTCCCACAAAGCGCCCGGAAGAGCCACTCGTTCCAATCTACGGACCAAGCTTGACGGATGGCGAAGCGAGACAGCCTACCCCGGGGCACTTGACATGATCAAACGTCTTGCTCATTTCCACGGGAGTTGCTATTTGCACAGCATCAACCGGGGGATCACGTGATGCTCCAGTGACATCGTTTCTCTGCGTCACGCATTTCTGTTGGTTATAACGGAGGCGTGACGTTATAACGATATGGTTATAATGGGCGGGATCACGTGGCTAAAGATCGACGCCTGATTGGTCCAGCGGGCGCATAGCTTCCACCGCACTGTCAGCTTAGGGGTGAACAGAGTACAGACACCACCCGACACCTGCTGCACATTGCCCCCGGTTTCTCGTCCGGAGCACGCGCATGCCGCGCATGCTGGCCGGGTCATCGGATGGAGAGATGCGTGACACCTGTTCCTTTTGAATTGGGTGGTGATTTGCGCCGCCTAGTCACATTTTTTTTTATTTATTTATTTAGACTAAATCATGTTTAAGCCAATTTAATCAGATTTAACCTCTATCCGTTCCTTGATTTTAGCCACCATTTTTTCTTATCTTTTTGCTGAGGTCTACCTCATCCAAACGCATTGTTTCACCGTTTTTTGTCGACTTCCCTGACTTCCCCGCCCCCAAGCGGCTCTTTCTTTCACAATGGCCGCCGCGGCACCGGAGCGACGGAGCTCCCGGAGCCTCCACGCGCTTCACACGTCCGTCCTCGTCGTCCACGGCGCGATGGCCTTCCCTCGCCGTGACGAGGCCCGTAGCGTGCAGCTCCGAGCGTTCGGGGCAACGCTGGAGGCGCTGACGCGCTCGGGCGCGCGCGCCGACGCGGGCCGGCCGAGGTTGTTGGCCCCTGGGGACAATACGAGCGGCGGGGGGGACGGCACGGGGGGCCGACTGTCCGCCACGATTCCCTGGCTGGCCGGTCGCCGTGCCTGGCCGGCCTGGCTGCGGCCGTCCTCAGCGCGGGCGCATCTCCTCGCAGGCCCCGGCTGCTCGCAACTG
>JABSTQ010003823.1:0-16724 GCA_013358835.2 Ixodes persulcatus
GGACAATAGCTGTATACCCTGTCTTTTGGTGAAGTGCAGAATTTCGGTCCTTTTTCTAGAATTCTGCATATATCCGCTGGCAGGGAAGTGTCCCCCAGAATAGTGAGGTATTGTCCTTTGCTTTCTTGTTTCGGCTTCGGAGACCTTTATATAAGGAACATACGACCACCATAGGTATTCCGTGCTCTAGATGCGAATCAAGCAGATACTTGTACTGTCGACCTTGTCCACCTCTGGAATCTCCACCGCCAGCTAGTACCCAAAGACACGTTCGGTAAAATCTCACTTGCCTCCACATTTCGGAGCGTACGATCCTGCAGATCCTTCTGGCGTGATGTTGCGAAGGTCTCGCCGACCCGAACACCGACTGAAGGTCTTGTGGAACCACTCCATATCTGATGGCGGCCGAATAGTACCTGGCCTTGCAGGTTGAGGAGGCGATCGCATTAACATAAAAAGAAATATAGTCTCGTTGAAAACAAGCGGAAAAGGGCCCGTTGTAGTAGAAAGGAACTGCAATAAGATGAGCTGGCGGGCTAGTTGGTTGTCCATCATGGCTTAAAATAGCGCAAAACACAAGGAAGGAAGGACGAGGTAGACAGGAAGGGCGCTAACTGACAACTGACGTTTAATACGGTCTATAAAGAAGGAGAAGAAAGAAGTTACTGGTGTTATTGCTTAAAATAAAGAAGAGTACACCCTCAAAGTTGTTATACGTAAAAGTTTAAAATAAAATGTATGAAAAAGGTGAGTTGCTGATGAGATCTTTGAGTGAAAAAAGTAAGAAATAAGAAAGAGAGAAGGAAGCAAAATTTTTGAAACAAAATTAAAAAAATTGTCGAGGTACACGATCTGATATCGTTGATGATAAAAAAGTTTCTTCTCCTTCTTTATAGACCGTATTAAACGTCAGTTGTCAGTTAGCGCCCTTCCTGTCTACCTCGTCCTTCCTTCCTTGTTGTTTTGCGCTATTTTAAGCCATGATACTATAAATAGTTTACTTTTTGCTATATTTGGTGTATTCTTGACAGCCATTTTGGCTCCGATCTATTTGGTGGCTATTTAGACGTCCCCCGCATAAGTTTAAATGGTATTCTGACGTTCATGTCCGCAATGAAGAAACCTCACCACTAAAAAGTATCGCTAAAAAACTCATTGAAGGAAAGCTAAGCGCAATTTTATCGGATGCAGATCTTTCCAGTCTTTTGACGGATACAGCAAAACCTCCCCTGGAAATCTGTGATATACAAAATCAAAGAACTAATGAAGCTAGGTCATTAGTTCTTGTGTCGTGCGCTCTATACTCTGTTTCATACTTAGCGTGCAACGCTGTCAAAGCTACTGGCGCGAGCGTGGGGCTTGATCTCGTTGATCGTCTGCACGCGTTCTCGCGCTAACAAAGCCATAGATGAAGCCACGCGCTCGCGCCAGTAGCTTTGACAGCGTTGCACGCTAAGTATGAAACAGAGTATAGTGTTGTACAGCCGCGGAGGCCATACCAATAACGGATGGCTTATAGAGTTGCGGAAGTCACTGAACGATATACTAAAGCTCTCAACACGGCCTTTTGACCTTTCTGACTTGGGCGACGTGATGTTTTCAAGCGTTTGCATTATATCACAAAAAACAGTTTCGTTTTAGTTGTCTGCTGCGATACCATAGTCATGGTTCGTGGGTCCTTATCGCTCCTGGCACATACTTTTTATAGGAAAAACGCTCCAGGTTAGAAAATTAAAACAATATTAAATTTCTCTAATACGGGTGACAAAGCATGACCCAAGATATTTTCTCTGCTGTTGCAACGAGTCTTGTTAAAACCAGTAATATTGTTTGTTTGAAAAAATGGTTGAAATACTTGTGCAACAATTAAAATTAATTATTATCCCACCAAAATTGAAAATAAATTACACTGGCACTGAACACTCCAATCAAGCAATAGCTTGGTTGCGAATTTCAGTACCAGTATACTGCATTTCAACACTGTTAGCGAAAATGTAATATTACACCCTGTTTACACCCCATTTTCACTCATTAGCATATTCTTACACGCTCTGCGAGTGATAAATCGTCAAAAAATTACTTGGGGTAGTAAAAATTAGTGTTTCGGTTTCGGTTTACACGACTAGGCGTGTAAGCAACACTGAAAACACCCCAGCCCAACACCCCAAAACGTCGAGCGCCATGTTGCTTTTGCCTCGAAGCGGTACGGCGGTCCTAGGAGTCGAAGGTGAGTGTTTGATTTTTTTTTTATTAAGTTTGTATAGAAGGTAGCACGTTTCAAACTTTTATTACGTGCCGTAAGAACGTTAGATTTGCTTTGAGCAAGCCGGCTGGGGTGTTTATCGTGTATCGCGCAATAGCGTTAGGCCCGATTCACACAGCCGTCGTTTTTAACCATCCCGTCGATAGGAAACGACTCGACTGCTCGCCGGTTCTTTTGCGCGAGCTTTCGCTCGGGCGCTGAGCACCCCACGAACTGACACCCTGAACCGACGCATTAAAGTGACGAAGCCGCAATCCTGCGCTGGTCGTTGTCCCGCCGCTTTCACCGGCACTATCGACACTTCGCTGCCGGGTGTCTCGTAGTTCGTCGTTGTAGAGAAACTAGTCAAGCGCGAGGAGTCTCCATATCGTTTTCTACGTCACCTGTGTGGAGGAAACACGGTGGCGATATAAACATATGCTCATGCAGTCAGTTAGTCAACTTGGAGAATCTCCCTGTTGTCCCTCAATCCTATCGCATTCCTTCACTACATTTGTGACAACAACGTTTCCCCAGTGTGAAGCTTTCAGTGAAAACGGGCTACAAACTGTTGTGCATTGCATGCAGCCCTGAGGTCCGGAGACACCAGCAGATTAGTTTCATTGGTAAGGTGACCGGCCACTAACGTGTTTGGCAAATGAAGCGATCACAAAATAAGTAGAAATGCAAACATTGTTGAATGAATATTAACGTGGTCGTAGCCAGAGCCTGCCAGTTGAAATTTCTAAACAACAACCTTTAACAGTATAGTCTGCGGTAACTTCTTTTTGCATTTGGGATTGCAATTTTAAACTGTCGAAAATCGTGTAAACAACGGCAGTCATCGTCCCCGGTTCGGCTGAGCGAAGCCTTAGCTTGATGAAAAGAACGGCGGTCTATACTTCTTGCTTGTTTCAATCGCAACCTCGCACAGCTGAACACACAAACAAATCATGGAAACACATTTCTTACGCTGGCTTGCAAATCACAGCACGCAAGCAGGGTACATAGCAGAGTAGAAAACACTGGTAAGGAGCACATGCAGGCACGCAACTTCCTTTTTTTCCCCCTCGGCGTATGATAAATATGTTGCATGTATAAGCACGTTTACATTCAAAAGTCGAGCCTGATTTGTCTTGCAGTGCCATGCGGAACGGCAGTATCGCCCACCATTCCACAAGGCACTGCAGGACTCGCAAATGTGTGAACAGTGCTTTGCAGTAAAGGCTGTTGGGTTGCACGCGAGGTAGGGAGAAGGGTGATCAGACGGGCATGCGTACCAAACTCAACTAACTTTATTTTTAGCAGTTCTCCGCTCTCCCCAGCTCACCCGCTTTCCCCGTCGTCCTTTCTCTTCCCGAGCTGCAGGGGAAGGGAAACTCTCCGATGCGGCAGAGAAGGGAAATCCGGTTCGCCCCGTTCGGGCCGCGTTCGGACTTGGCTTGGGGTATACATCACTCCCCCCCTAGAGAGTGCGCGAAAGTGTTGCAGTCCACAAGTCAAAAATTAAAGGTCCAGGCGAACAGGGGCACTGCTGCGCCATCCGCTGCGTGTGTTGGGGTGGTGGTGAAAACAGCGGGTTGAATGTTCGGCATAGCCGGGAGCCTTGCGGGAGGTGCGGCCATGGCAGGGGTGGGTGCCGTGGTCGCCGAGCGTTCGATATGGGCCGGTTTCACACGGTCGATCGACACGACATCTTGGCAGCCACGCCTGTCGATGATCATCATCTTGTTTCCGCGGCGCAGCACTATAAATGGCCCATCGTACGGGGGCTGCAGAGGGCGCCGCACAGCGTCGTGTCGTACAAACACATGCGTGCAAGACACAAGGTCCGTGCTCACATGTATGGGTCGTGCCGCCGGCTGACGGGGAGGGGTATCACGGAGCTCCTTCATGATAATGGGCAGCCGCGACGCGTAGTCACCGGTGGCGATTTGAGCTTGCGGTTGGCTTGGCATGAAGAACTGGCCGGGTAGGTGGAGTGTTGTGCCGTAGACCAGCTCAGCTGCACTGCAGCCGATGTCTGCTTTCAGCGTGGTCCGGATGCTCAGAAGAACAACTGGTAGCGCCTCGACACATCAGCGTCCCTCGTTGGTCATCAGGGCCGCCTTGAGCTGGCGATGGAACCTCTCTACCATGCCATTCCTCATCGGATTGTAGGCCGTCGTCCTGATACGGGTGGTACCAACCAGATGCGCAAAATTCGCGAACTGTGCCGACTCAAATTCACTGCCTCGGTCCGCTGTAATGGTGGAAGGCACCCCAAACCGAAACAGCCAATGCTGCAGGATGTTGCGGGCGACTGTTTCCGTGGTCGTGTCTGGTATAGGGACGGCTTCCGCCCAACGCGTGAAGCGGTCGACCATGTTCAGAAGATATGAGTGGCTTTCACAAGGTGGCAGAGGTCCGACAATGTCGAAGTTAATGTGGTCGAAGCGGGCGTCCGGGGTCGGAAAGGATGCCAAGGGTGTCAAAGTATGACGCTGGACCTTGGCTCGCTGACACGACACACACTCGCGTGTCCACTGCCGGACGTCGCGGTTGATGCCAGGCCAAATGAAGCGCTCAGTAACCAGCTTCTGGGTCGCTCGGAATTCCTGGGTGCGACAGCGTGTGCATTGACGTGAACACCTCGCGACGAAGACGGGAGGGCACGAATGGGCGAGCGCTGCCTGTAGATACGTTGCAGCACACTGTCTCTTCCGCTCCTGCGTGGGGCAGCCACTCCAACTTTAGCGCTGTCGGTGTTGTTTGCAGGTGACTCAGTTTGGTGTCACCGCGCTGAGCCGCTGCCAGCCCTCCGAGATCGATTCGCGACAGCGGGGCGAAGCCAAGAGCGCTGAGTGGACTGCGTGGAAGTCCGTCCGCTACCGCGTTCTCGGCACCATGACAGAACAGTACACGACAAAACAGCACGCGACAAAACAGCACGGTCAAAACAGCACGCGTCAAAACAGCACAGCGTCAAAACAGCACGGCGACAAAACAGCACGTGTCAAAATAGCACACGACAAAACAGCACAGCGTCAAAACGGCAGAGCGACAGCAGAGCACGTGCCAAAGCAGCACGGTGTCAAAACAGCACAGCGTCAAAACAGCACAGCGACAAAACAGCTTAGCGTCAAAAGCTTTCGGAGCTTTCGGTTGCACGTCAAAAGGTCCCCAGGTGGTCGAAATTAATCCTCAGTTATCCGCTGGGGCGTGCCAGATGCCCGTCGTTGGTTTGTCACGTAAAACCCCCAAATTTGATTTTTTTTGATTTTGCACTTTCAAGATAAGTTATCGGATTCCCTACAAAATGTAATAAGGTCAGCGGTCCCGAAGCTGGGGTTCATTGTTGAAAAATCGGAGGAGAATTTCATTAAATTTTAGATTTACGCATTCATGTGGGCAATGGGCTGTTTTGGGAATAAGCAGGCGCCGAAGCCCGTTCTGTTGGAGCAGAGTTGCCATTTCTAAAATCGTAAAGGCAATGGTAGTGAGGTCTCTGATTCAGAACGCTCTAGAAAGGTCATGCACCCATTTCATGAAGCAGTCTTTAAGAAGACAATGGCGAAGGCTGGAGAGTGCCGGTTATGAAGAGGCCTTGATTAAACGGCAACTTTCTCTACAGATCAAAGAGAAGCAAGAGAAGGGCAGTCTTAAGAACCGACGGGCTGCAATCCCGTATTTTCACGCCATTTCACATAACTTGAAAGCGTGTGCAGAGAAATTTGGTGTTGACACTGTTTTTACTTGATTTCAAATTAGCTCGACTGACTCCCTATGAAGCAGGACAAAAGTTATGCAAAAAAAAGCATCGCGAGAGCTCTGTTTTCTGTGTAAGCGGAGTAGTGTACAAAATTCCCTTGAAATGCGACTTTAAATATGTTGGTCAAACTGCAAGACGCATTAACGATAGGTTAACAACACATAAACGGAATGTGCGGATTAACGCTTCAAACTCTGAACTAGCGAGGCATTTCCAGGAATGCAATGAATGTACAGCAAACTGGTCAAAGACGGAAATTATACACAAAGAGCGTGATGAGATGAGATGTGTTGTGCGAGAAACTGTTCGCATAAAACCGTCGGGAAATTGCACCAGCCATGCGTCTTTGGGTCTAGGCCAACTCGTCGAAAGCCAACTCGTCGACGGCAAACTCGTCGGCGGCCCATTCGTCGAATAGGCCAATTCGTCATAGGGCAACTCGTCGAAGGAAAACTTGTCGAAGAGGCGAACTGGTCGCCGCTGTTTCAAAGTCACAATATATAATTTTGTCCTGAAATTTCGAAGCAAATCCTGCCCCATAGTTATGCGTAATATCGCCGCACGGTAATAGCCTCCAGTGTGCTCTTTCTTGTCGAAGATAACAACTTGTAGCTTTCTCCGCTTTCACGGAACAGTGGAGGACGATCACTTCGTCGCGCGTGTATCACTGGGCCGCGTGTTAACTTACACAGCCCACCCGTTCACCCCGCTTCGCGGCGACAGTCTACGGCGGCTCATAACAGAAATGCTAACCCATAGTGTGCTAACCCATCTGGCCCATCACTCACGCCGCTTCGCGGCGACAGTCTGCGACGGCTCATTACAAAAAGTAATAAAACAAACAAACAAAAGGACAATCCCGAAATTAACATTTCTCAACTTGTCTCAAGATACTGTCCTGTCTTCGCAGTCTTGTGATTTTTCTGTCCGTCTTGTAACCTAAGAAGGGCGCTGTGTCCAAACACAATAAAATTAGGCAAAAGGTAAGAAGGAACTACGAACGTTAACCTCGGACCGTCATTCAACCCTATTCGACGAATCGCCCTTCGACAGCTTGCCCCTTTCGACAATTTGCCCTTCGACGAATTGCCCTATCACAAATTGGCCTGTTCGACAAATGGGCCTTTGACGAGTTGGTGGTTGACGAGTTGGCTTTCGACGAGTTGGCCGGATCCCGCGTCTTCGCAACTTGGAAGTCAGTCCAAAAAGTTCCTCCGACTGTAAAGCTTTCTGTGGGGTGAAGTTAGGAGGGGGCTGGGTTGTTTCGCAGAGTTATTTTGCCGTTGTTCAGTTCGGGATCATAACGGGGGGCAGGATGGCGACTGTGTGTGATTCATGTTTCAGTGAAGTGTGTGTGTGTAGTGGGGGGGGGGGGAGGGGGGTGAAAGTTATTGTATATTTCCCAGTGCTTGTGATGCATTGTCCGGTGATGGATCCTTCCGGGTGCGGTGGTGACGACCTTGTGTTTCTGCTTTCTATTTTGGACCCGGTGTGCTGGGTGAAGATGGAAACGATGGGGCACGTTTCCCTTTGGTTCTGGTATATTGTTTCCGGTTCGGTGTATTGCGGTTCTAATGTATTGTTTGTGGTTCGGTTATCATCCATTATGGTGGTGGCGACGTTCGGAGGAGGCGTAGAGACAATAAAGTTTGTTGCTGAGTTTGAGACGTTGTCTGTTCCTTTTGGCAAGTGGGCATTATGAAAGGGGGCCGCCGAACGCGGCGTTTTCGAGACGCGGGTCTAAAGACAAAGAGTTTTTGCGACAGGCATTCTGCACGTGGCGCAATCGTGCTACACCCGCGTTCAACTAGCTGGCTATATACAGAACCTTTTATACTGGGAGAGTTCGGCGGGTGGGAGGGGCTTACGGCCCGCTAGGTTTAGCAGATTCAGCGGGTTCCGTTTCCGCCATGATGTGCCTCCCGTCAAGTGGGTCCCCATTGACGTGCGATGTATACGCGTGTAGGTTTTGCCGTTCGCGCTTTTGTTGGCGTAAGGAGAGAGTCGGAAAACAAGCATTTCGTGATTCGGTGCTTTATTCATGTAAGAATTAGCAAAGAAACCGCCCATTTACGAACGACACTCATTTATAAATGGGGAATCGCTCAAAAATGCCCGACGTCCGACACAGCTCAGCGGCCTAGTGCGCATTTTTCAGTGGACAAGTTTGATTGTCTGGATCGCTCTCCGACTGTTTACCACATCACAAGGTTGGTCCACGTTGTACGGAATACGGCGGACCGATCGTGATTTTCCGCCGTGCTTCTTCACCTGCCGGTCTTTTGGCGGTTTTCTGACATTGTTTGGTTTGCTGTGAAGGAACAGCGTCGTCATTGCGTGGTGCCTGAGCTTTTTGCGATCGCGACAAACCCTCTTTCGAATTGACTTTCTATGAAGTGCACCTCAAAAAACAAAAAAAAGGCATGACAAGTAAGTATTTGTTACGCGTATTCAAAAAAATATCAAAATAAAGGTATCGCTAGCGAAACAAAAGCGCTTGCGAGACGGCGAAGCTGAGCTGCGAGGCCGCTTCTAAAAACTTAAGCGTAGAGAAAGCTACGAGAGCGAGCTGCATGCTTTGAACGCGCCGACGGAGCGCGTGCACTCGTAGAGTTCACGCGTCGTTCAGCGCGACGTGCACGCGATTGCAGCGATCGGCTCCGCTCGCGCTTACACTGAAATGCAGTATACACAGTTCAAAGTTTGCAAGCTAGGCCGCTCGCAAGTATCAGGTCTTGCGCGACAGGAAAGAGCTTCGTGATCAACGGACATTCTCACCTGACGCTGCCACACCAAGTCGCTGCACAGTTTTACTCAAAATAAAACGCGTTTAACGCACAAAAATAATTTAATTGTAAAATTACCTCGCACAATCGAGAACTCGAAGTCCGCTTCCACTTACTAGCCCTCTTCGTTTTGGCCTCCCGGATCTTGTGCCTTCTGCGGTCTTCTTTTCCTTGCGGGAACCGGTACATCCTGAACCCTTTTTTTTTTCGCGCTGTTCGAGCACCCAACGGCACTACAGCACCCCATTACGTTTTCTTTTAACGCCTCGCAGAGCGCAGAACGAACATTTTCACCGTCGTCTCTCTCCACGCTAGTGGGGCGGCTGCCGGCTCGAGACGGCAAGGCACATCATGGTCGACAAAGAAACTCGGAACGCGATGCGCACAATTGCCAGACTGTTTGATCAGTGTTGCCAGACTGGCGGCTGGATCAATAGACCGCCGAACTCTCCCAGTATAAAAGGCTCTGGCTATATAACGATACCTCACACTTGTGCTTTTGCGCATTGCCAAAGGCTTTACAGTATGGCAAGCATCGTGCTAACTCAGAAGCGGTCTGAGAAGTTAATGTACAGGGGATATTCGTACCGTGTCGCCCGGAGGACTTGTGACCGCGTGTTGTGGTGGGGCGGCGGAGAAAAGCTCACCGGAGAAAAGCTCACCGGAGATAAGCTCACCGGAGAAAAGCTCACCGGAGAAAAGCTCACCGCAAAACCGGCAGATGCGGAGAAAAGCTCACCGGCCTTTGAGCGGATGCGGAGAAAAGCTCACCGATTTTTTTAACTTAGCGGATTCTGCGTCAAACGTGGCAATTTAACACAATTCGCATTCGTCACTTCATTAAAAATATGTCCTCTTTTTTGTAATATTCTTGAAGGTCATTGGGCATATTTACTAATTCCTCAGAAATTAGTAATCACCCATTCTGTATATTATTAAGCCGCAAGTATCAAAAAAGAACATCGTACACTGGAAAAAAAAGACAACAATTTATTGACAGTTGACAGTGCGCCTTCGGTAGCTCTGTCAGATAAAGAGGTTTGTTCTTTGCAAGCTAATATGAATAGCGGTGTGTGAACCGTTTCAGTTTCGAATATTGTGTAGTGCCTAATAGATAAATAGGTGTTTGTTGATGTAATCAGTGTCGGCTACGCTGTTTGTTTTTTCTGTAAATTTCACAAACAAAACTTAAGTTGCGAGAACAGATTCGTCCTGTCGTGTCTGTGGTCTTCACTCCGGCGTCGTCGTTTGAGCGGTTTTCATCATGTATAACGTTTACCAACTCGCCGTATTCGCTACATTACACAAGAGTACTCATTTTATAGGTCACGAGTAACAACGCTGAGAGTGTGCAGCTCTGAAGGTCACGGGTGGTTCGCAGTAGAAGGGCACTATCGCACAAAGGCAACGAGTGGAACCACCAGCACGAACGGCTAGAAAACGTGCATGTCCGCGGAAGAAAGAAGCCTCGATATCCTACTGACTGTTCTATCCTGTTTTCAAAGGTGAACAAAAGCTTCAAAGAGTATTTCAGGCACCGCGTTGTTGCGCATGTACTTTCGGATTTTCGGCATTTACAGTTTTGATTTTTAGGTTTTAGGTAGGCATTATAAAGTTTTCGAACTCTTTCCTGTTCTTCAAGTGCATAAAGTTTTCACTTAGGCTTCGTTGCGTCTCTACGCAACGAAGCCTAACTGAAAACTTTATGCATAAGCCATAGAAAACAGTAAGCCATAGAAAACACTCGCCCGCAATTATTAATTTGGGAGCCATATACCCAATAAGCTTAACAAATATTACAAAAAAGAATATTTTCGTTTTTATTAAGCTGACGAATTTTAATGTTAATAAATTGATATAGGTTATGCATGATCCAACAGCCTCCATATAAAAGGAAGAATAAAAATCGGTGAGCTTTTCTCTGCACACGCTCAATAGCCGGTGAGCTTTTCTCCGCATCCGCCGGTTTTGCGGTGAGCTTTTCTCCGGTGAGCTTATCTCCGGTGAGCTTTTCTCCGGTGAGCTTTTCTCCGGGATTCGTTGTGGAGGTGTTGCCGTGTCTGGATGTCGAGGATCAGCAGCAACCCATGGAAATGGCGACAGCTTGGTGGTCGAGAAGGTATGGCTCATTTATTTTGTTTTCATCATTGCATTGGTTCTAAATATATTCACAGAGAAAACCACTGTATATATACCAGGTCTTTCGTGTTTAAATGAAAGCATGTTGCCCTCGATAAGAGTTTATTAAATATAACTGTGACTTATATTTAATCGATGAGGTCTGAACGTATTTTAATTACTTCCCGCTGCCGGAGAATGGCCAGGTGCGTTTTTTTTATAAACTCTGCGACCATTTTGGTTGAGGCCTTCAATTTAAACTAGTCCGTACACAGAAATACAAGAGTTCTTGCGGACATTACGAATCGGTTTCGATCGTTTCCGCAGAAAAATTGGAATATAATCCAAATAAGTGTCACGTAAATAATAAATACATATTGAAGTTGGCGTGTTTTCCTTCTCAGGCAACAGAGGACCATATAAGCCACCTGCCAGACATGGAAAAAAATGTGGCAGTTTCTGTGCTGCACACCATGAAGATACAATCTGCCACTTCTAGGGATACTGCTCGAACGGTCATCGCAGAGAACACAAGGATTTTATCAGGTTAGTGACATTTCAGCTTTACAGGTGCAATACAGTACTCAGAAATGGTCATTTATGTAGTTTTGGAAAATTCCAGCCTTAATTCTGAAAGCAGCATAGGCGACTTTGCGTTTAAAGCAGTTGAATGTCAGTACTTAATTGCAGTTTCGTTCATAATTCCAGAGGTCTGCCCTGCCAACCATATCAGCCATGACGAGAGCTCTCCAGAGACAACGCCGACGCACGGAGGCGCTTCCGGCAGCACCACGCACATCCAGCGACATCGTGCTTACGACGGGTTTTGTGCGACTTGCTGACGGCCAGCAGTTTCTTTTGTTTGACGGAGGATCTGGTGATCCGGACCGCTTGATAATGCTGGGAACTCGAGGCAATCTCACGACGCTACAAAGCAGCCCTCACTGGTTTGCAGACGGGACGTTTAAAATAGCTCCCTGCATCTATTATCAGCTGTACACCATTCACACGTTGGTATCAGGGAAGGTAGTGCCAATGGTGTACTGTCTGCTGAAACGTAAGACCACGGCCACCTACACAAGAGTGTTCAACAAGTTGCTCGAACTCCAGCCAGGCCTGTCACCAGAAAGTTTCCTCTCGGACTTTGAGCAAGCAGCTATACATGCCTTCAAATCAATCTTTCCAGCGCCGACGGCAGCTGCTTGTTTTTTTCACCTGAAACAGTCGATCCAGCGACACATCCAAGAGTGTGGGTTCCTGCAAGAATATCGAAACGACTCGCGTTTTCGTGAGGCTGTCCAGCTCTTGCCGGCGTTGGCGTTCCTGAAACCGTCAGATGTTGCGCAAGGTGGGTTCCCATTTTTTTTATTTATATTGTTCAGAAAAGCGCTCAAGGAGGGTCAATTAAGGAATTTCAACGACATAATTATTTGGTATACGCCTTGCCACAGAAGGCAAAGCCTTTTATACTTTGTTGCAACATCGAAGTCGACGTTATAAAGGTGTGGTTTATGAGTTATTTTAATTACTCTTGCAGGTTTAAGCTAGGGATAGCAGTGTCAGTGTGAATTTAAAACCACGACCATATATCCGATGGGCAATATCTTGCTAACCTTTTAATTGTATAACTTCGGCCGCGTCTTTTGCAAGCAGACATAAAGAACACACTGCTCATAGTCTTTCAATATTCTATGAACACGAGACAATATGTGAAGGAGCGTCTCATGAATGCAGGATTTGAAGACATTCAGGACCACATCAGCAATCAAGACGCCAGCACATCGTCTGTCTTTGAATACTTCGAGCGCACTTACATTGGCGTGCCGTTCGGAAGAAACCGGACTCGCCGGGAGCCACCCTTCCCACCGTCCCTCTGGAGCTGCCATGAACGCGTCGTCGACGAGCTCCCCAAAACCAACAACAGCGTGGAGGCATGGCACAGAAGTCTGCAGTCTTCCCTCGGTTTCCAGCATCCAGACCCATACCGACTCATCGAGGCACTCAAAACCGAGCAGAGCCTCACCCAGCAGAAGATGGTAGACAGCCAAAGGGCATGCACACCGTCGGGCTCAAAGCCCTATGCAAAGATCTCGCAAGAGCTCCGAAATATCTTATCCCAGTATGACGCTCAGCCCGTCATTGATACCCTTTTGGGGTGCCGCTTTTCCTACACTATGTAAATTGAATGTTGAAGGAGAGCGAGTCAAATAAAATGTATTCTTTAGGACATCATTTTCACTCTTGCCTCTGTCTCCAAGTTTGTTTTTCCTTCTATCGAGGATGTTAATCGGTAGCCAGAAGTCTTTTAGCAGTATAAATATGCTGCTAAAGTAGCGTCTGGGAATTTACGTGCCAAACCAAAGAAGGACCTATCGCGCACTTTAGCGAAGGACTGATGGTGAATTCACCAAGTGAGGATCTTTGAAATTCTTATATTCTGCGGAAATACCTAAACTCTCGATCACGTGGCGCATTATTTGCAAGACCTTCATGTCAGCGTCATAATTACAAAAAGGTTACCAGCGTACGATGAATTTCTAACTTTAAAGAACTGTCAGAAATATGTCTTCATTCACTTTGCAGACTCCGCTATAAATGTAATCGTCCATGAGGTTCACAGTTAATTGCGGCTGTAAAACTAAGCGGTTGCCAAATAAGACGCACTCATCCCTACTACATCTGAATTAAGATACAAAACTTGATTGAAACTCATCCTTGCTGACATATTTGGCCAGCGAAGCTGATGAACACAATGGCAATTGATGTTATGGGTACACTTGACCTTTGACCCTATTTTTTCTGACTATCAACGACACGGACAAATCCGACAAACGTACCAACAACAGCTTCGCTGTAAAAGGAGGTTCGAGCACTTGAATTTAATTGTTTAAAGCGTTCCGCCTGTCAACTTGCGGGAAAGCTTTACGCTGAATGCCGATCGGTAACTCCTGTTGTGCTAGAAATTGTAGTTTACTACCAACTTCCGTGCCTTCCAAACTGGGTCCGACAGATCCAGCGGGGGGTCGCGAATCAATATCTGCCCTCAGTATTTTTTTTTATAGATTTCAGTTTAGCTAGTTTCAGCATACATTTTATTATGTTGACTGACACTAGTACTTATCATTAAATTTTTGAAACTGACTCTCGTAGACTCGTGAAAAGCGTGTGGGTGTCTCCGGGTTGCGGCGTTTGGTAAGCACCGAAATAGGCAATAAATTCCTTTATAACCTAGCGACAATAAAGGAAAGGGTCAAGGAGGTTCGAAATTATTCGCGCAGAAAGAGGTGAAAAGCGCGCTCGAAGTTGTTATATACGTGCTGTTTTGTCGCTGTGCTGTTTTGACGCTGTGCTGTTTTGGCACGTGCTCTTCTGTCGCTGTGCCGTTTTGACGCTGTGCTGTTTTGTCGCGTGCTATTTTGACGCGTGCTGTTTTGTCGCCGTGCTGTTTTGACGCTGTGCTGTTTTGACGCGTGCTGTTTTGACCGTGCTGTTTTGTCGCGTGCTGTTTTGTCGTGTGCTGTTCTGTCGCGTTCCCGACAGGAAGGAAGGGGAAGCTACAAGTGGCCGTTGCAGTAGCATGTTACACTTTATACCTACTTGTATAAAGACATTTTCTTTACAGTATACTAAAAAACAGTCCGATACATTTGAAAATATGTCTGAATATACAGCTGTTTGATTAGCTGCTAGCTTTTGAGCTGAAGTTCAGTGAGATAGTTATTGATTTATTGCGTGTCCATTTTCATACGTACTTCATTTTACAACCTAACATTTCTAGTAGATTTTTCTGCAGTAGTTTTAATCTTTCAGGCACTAATATACTGTTGCCATCGTGCATTGATGCTAGGGTTTTTTAACAGTTACATCATCAACTTGAGCATCAAGACAACTCGGAGATAAGTAACATGGGACCGCTTCCATATGTTAAGTGTTCTCTATAGAGATTTGCAAACTCGGACATGTTTTACGTGTACAGTGCTCCTCAAACTTAACGCCGACACTCGGTTACCAAAATATTAATTTATTGCCGGCTACTCAGTGTTAAATTAGTCACTGCAGCAGATGAAACCATCACCTCAGGCAAAATTGTGATCGGGAAGTCGACACTTTCCCACATAGTTTGAGCGGTAGGCCCAGGAATAGCGCAAAAAGTGCCAGAAACGGACCATATCGTGGCGGCGTTAAGTTTGGGGTGCACTGTACATCAGATTTGGTGCCTTCAGCCACTCGGCCACTTTTGAAAGTTTCTAGTCTGTTAAACCGTTGAAGTCTGATGGCCTACATTAACAAGTCGTTTCCGAGGACAGAAATAGGCTACAAAACTTTAGCCGTTTAGCAGATGTTCAAGAGCCTTCAGAAGTGTCTGAATTGGCACATTGCAGCGACCAATTACGTGCAAAGCGTGTGATTTTTCATGTCTGTAGATGGCGATTAACATCAATGCCTTTCCAGTAAACGTTGACATGATGTCTAGGCAATATTATTTAAAGGTGCACTAAAGACGTGTCTGAGATTGTCCGTCCTTGGTGATAGCCCATTCTACTGGATCTTATCATCCCAGAAATCAAACAATTATGCTCGTGCGACATCTATTTCTCCACTCAAAATGCGATCGAAGTTTGTGCCACTCCCCTTTCTGAGCAGAAAAATCTGGAGCACGGGATTCAGCGGGGTGCTGGCGACTGGCTCGCGTCAGCCAATCGCTAGCGGAAGCGCCGCCGGCGCCTGCACTGAGTTTTGTGCTCCAGATTTTTCTGCTCAGAAAGGGACGTGGCACGAACTTCGATCACATTTTTATTGGGGAAATAGACGTTGCACGAGCATAATGTTTCAATTTCTGGCATGCTACGATCCCATAGAATGAGTTTTCACCAAGAACAGACAATCTCAGAAACGTGTTTAGTGCTTAAGCATGTTACACTAACATTGAAGAATTAACACCTGGAAAATGTTTCCTGTGACGTTAGTGCAATGTTTCATGGTAACATTCCAGTAATAGGGAATTTTCGGACATTAGCCACATGTATGTAACATTAGCTGGTTACATTCCAGAAACGTTGCAGCAACATTCTGTGCTACTAGGGCTGATCACGTTTTGTATCATTGGTCCCTGCATTTATGAGTTTACCCCCCAACTGCAATTCCGGGTTTTGTAAACCAATGTTGTATCCATTAGGCCACGAGGGTGTGGCCTATCTGAATCCGGAACTGAACGTCAGAAAATCTTTGATTACTTTATAGGGTATTGTGAGGTTAGCAGTAGCGTGGCAAAAGTGACAGCAAAATACGTTCCTTAAATGTAGCATTTATAGGACCAGCTATGAGGATTTTTGAGCCCGAGCCTCGGATGTAGCCTCGATGGCGGTGTCCAGATGGTGGCGTCACGGTTTCCACCGTGACGTCGGTGTCTGACCGTTGCACCGGAACGATGACGATTTCCAAGAGGGGAAACTCTCAGGCTATGGGATTTTACGGGATAATGTGACATCTGGTGACAGCAGTGTGACGTCCCGTGATATCGTCACGTTATGTCAAGTAGTCACGTGACCTAGGTTACGTGACACCGTAGCATCAGGTGATACCGCGACGTGACACCGCAACGTCACGTCACGTGATTCTGTGACGCGAAGTGGCGTAAGGTGACCGGACCGCGTGTTTTTCGGATAGTCCCGTGACGTCAGGTCACACTGTGACGTCACGGGACATCCTGACGTTAGATAAAAAAACACGCTAAACAACAACAAAAAATATATTATTAAAAATGGTAGCAACCGGGAGACCCTTCACGAAGAACTGTGACGAAAATATAAACAGCAAAAATGAAAAG